>VXBX01003014.1:331332-506671 GCA_013400415.1 Scytalopus superciliaris
GTTTTTATAGTCCTGTGAGTTTTACAGTGTAAAAATTAAAATATAATTGAAAATCTGTGCATGACTTCATAGCCTGTAATATCTAAATATCTCTGCAGCTCAGTTTTTGGCTGAATTTTTGTAAAACTTCCAGGTTGAAATTGGTGCTGTCTCAGGTAACAGTAATGATTTTTTTTCAGATAAGACAAAACTTTACTGATGTCTATGTCATTAAATAAGCATGAGTGCTCATTTAAAAATATTAATCTCTTCTATATTTTTTACATGAAAGCATCAGGTTAAAATTCTTCATATGAAAAAATTATGGAATGAAAATACACCTGAGAAGCATCACATAATTTTTTGAATATTCACCAAACACTGAAATCTGGTGTAGTGAGAAGCATTCTGCTTTTTTTTTTTTTTTCCTTTTCTTATTTCAGGTAGGAATTCTTTCCACCTACATTAAAAAAACAAAGATGATTTTCGCCTGATTTGTAGATGGAGTAACAGGGAGTTTTTTTCAGTGCACAGTGACATTTCACCTCACCGTAATTGCTGGCAATTGCTATTGGAAGTTTGACCAACAGGTCAGGTCCTATAATAGCCTACTTCGATATTCATGAATAAAGCAAAAGGTAAAATATGCTAAATGAGGACAGCCTTTGCATGTGTGACCTGAAGTGAGATATGAAACTAGTCACAAAATAATTATGTCTTGATGTAATAGAATATATAATGCGCTGTTTAAAGCTTGGCACATTTTCTAACCAAATACCATTTTATATGGAAAATAATGAGAAAATACGAGTAAAGTTCAAATTTTCATTCTGAAAAGTTAGAGAAATTTTGTGAAGTGTTTCAAAACTTTAGAACACTGGAAGACATGCTTAAATACCTTGAAATCAATCAAATAAGCATGTCAATAGATCCAAACTTAGTTTTTGTGAAATATGGTGTAGTGTGTGAGGAAAAAAAACCAACTAAACAAAGAAACAGATTAGTTGGATAGGATTTTGGATTTGATGAATCTAAGTTTTCTGCCCAAACATGCTAAGTAGTATTTTACATATATTCTTTCATAGTTTATATTATAAATGTAAATTTAGTTTTAAAACATTTCAGGAGGCAAGAAATTCTATGTAAAAGATTTTAAATATCACCAAAAAGTTAAGCCAGTTGCTCACGGACAGAGAAGATCATCACAGAAATGTCTCCCTGTGAAGAATATAGTCTTTCTCAGGTTTGTTCCATTGTTCACATCACTGTAAAAGATAAGACACATAAAACAAGAGAAAAGCTTGTTGACTGACTCCCCAGAAACTGTGACATAATTCAGTTCTTTTATTTTATTCTATGAATCACAGCTTTCTGCAACCATGTGATGCCCTGGTGAATTTAGGAGGGCTACCTGTGTGTGAAGAACTCTTCCTGCACTGAGCTGTGCAAAGCAGCTACTAAGAAATGATGATATGTCTTTGGAGCATCTCTTTGTCCATGTAGAATCCACATGGAATCTATGTTCCTCTTTGTAGCCTTAGGAGGAGTACCAGGGTAGAATTGAGTGTTTCAACTGCCCTTTGCCATCTAAGTGCAGTCTTCTAATTAAATGCATTTCTGTGCTAGTGTGAAGGAATGTACACCATTTCAGCTTTTCTGCAATTGTAGAGTGACTTTGAGTCTTCAGGCCTTTAATTCAGGCATCTTACATGATTCAGATTTAGTAGGAAATGTGAAACAGTAGAACTATCCTCAGAAACCCTTGTGAACTGAACTAACCACCTATATACCTAGAGATTGAATGAAATTAGCTGGGTGACAATAGTGGAGATGGATTGTAAACAGCTTGAGCTGACAACATGGTCTGTGAGTAAACATGATGATTTGTTTACAAAAGGCTTATTATGATATATAGGTCCCCACTAGGTTTCAATTTGTTTTCTGTTGAAATTTTTCTAAATTAAATTTGAGTAGACTTTTGTCTTAATAAATTTTTATTTTATTAAATTATTTTCTTTTCCAGTTCATGGTTTGGTTTTCAGTGGGGTTTGGAGAGATCTTTTTGAATTCTGTATTCTTTCTCTTGGACTTGTTTCGGGAAAACGTTTCTGCATTGCAGACCGGCTCATTTGCAAGCATTAGCTCTGCTGCATGTCTGTGATTTACTCCATGCATTATTAAAGATTTCAGTTCAAGAGCCTGTGTAATAGGCTTATTTTTGCCAAGTCTTCTCTGATTTCTTTAGTTTTATTAATACTTTTTTCTTGTTCCCAAGCATACCTATTCTCTTCTACATAAATATTCTCCATTTCAGAGGCAAAAGAATACCACTTCTGGGTACAGTAATGAATTAAGTCTGGGAATTTGGTTCATACTTTAATACATAAGTAAGATTTTAACCCCCTTTTATTTCCTTATGGCACACAGCTTACTCTGCATGGTTGTAATTCTGGGAATATTTTAGGAATGATGAACCAAATAAGCTTGCTTGTCACCTAGTAGTGTATGCATATGACTGGGACTACATCTGTAAATAGCTAGGTGCAAGCACAAACACCAAGTGTGGCATGACAAAAGAGTTAGAATGCTTGACCAATAACAATTGTCATAGAATGGTTTGGATTGAAAGGAACCTTCAAAGTCATATAGTTTCAACACTCCTGCCATGGGCAGTGACATCTTCCAATAGACCAGGTTGTTCAAAGTCCCATCCAACCTAGCCTTGAACACTTCCAGGGATCAGGCAGCCACAGCTTCTCTGGACAACCTGTTCCAGTGGCTCACCACTCTCAAGGTGAAGAATTCTTCCTAGTATTGAATCTAAATGTGCCCTCTGTCAATTTAAAGGCATTTCCCCTTGTCCATGTCCTTGTCAAAAGTTCCTTTTCAGCCTTTCTGTAGGCCCCCTTTTGGTACAAGAAGGCTGATATAAGATATAAAGTCTTTCTGGAAGCCTTCTGTTATCCCGATCAGAAAAAAACCAACTCTCTCAGCCTGTCTCACAAGAGAGATTTTCCAGTCCTCTGATCATCTTTGTGGCCTCCTCTGAACTCATTTCCAACAGACCCATGATCTTATGCTGGGGACCCCAGAGCTGGATGTAGTACTCCAGGTGGGGTCTCATGAGAGTGAAGTAGAGGTAGAGAAACATCTCCCTTGACCTGCTGGCCACGCTGCTTTTTTGATGCAGCCCAGGACACAATTGGCTTTCTGGGCTGCAAGTGAACACTGCCAGGTCAGGTCCAGCCTCTCATCCATCAGCACCCCCAAGTCCTCAGAAGGGTTGCTCCCACTGTCCAGCCTGTGCATGGGATTGTTCCAACCTCTCTGCAGGACCTTGCACTTGGCCTTGTTGAACTCCATGAGTTTCACCCAGGCCCATTTCTCAAACCAAGGTCCCTCTGGATGGTATCTCAGCCCTCAGGTGTGTCAGCCAGGTCACACAGCTTGGTGTTGTGGTCAGACTTGCTGATGGTACACTCAGTCGACAGTTCAAGTCACCAACAAAGATGTTAAATAGCACCAGTCCCAATGCTGACCCTTGAGGGAAACCACTCATTGCTGGTCTCCACTTGGACATTGAGACATTGATGACTCTGAGTGTGACCATCTAGTCAATTCCTTATCTGCCAAGTGCTCCATCCAGCAAATCCATGTCTCTCCAGTTTAGAGACAAGGATGTCATGTAGTACAGTTTCAAATGCTTTACACAAGTCCAGGTACGATACAGTTGCTCTTTTCTCATGTACCACAGCTGTAACCCCATCATAAAAGGCCACCAAATTCGTCAGGCACAATTTGCTCTTAGTGAAGCTGTGTTGACTTTCATCAATCTTCTCCTTACTTACCATGTGCCTTAGCATAGTTTCAAGGAGGAAGCTATGATACTCTCCATGATCTTTCCGGACACCAAGGTGAGACCAACTGGCTTGTAATTCCCTGGGCATTGCTTATTTCCCTTTTTAAATATGGGAGGTTATGTTTCCATTTTTCTACAGAGTGAGAAATATTAACATTATTGTTGCTAATGCTTGTGTGGGACACAATTTCCAGGAGCTGTCATCTGCAATCAGAGAATGATATTCAGATGACCAAATGGTGGACAAGTAAACCTTGAAGTGGACCTGCCTATACCTTTTCATTGTGTGAGAGCACCAGATAGATCAAAGGGTTTCTAAATTCTAAAAGCCCAAAGTTTAATAGACTTTGAAAGGGGATGCCTAGAACCAGGAAAACCTTGAAATGGACATGTGGGTTAGAAAACAGGGTTTATAAACCAATCTCATCATGAGTCCTTACTTCTAGGCTTGATTTCAATCATCTCAAGCTACATTCATGTTAACAGGTGCTGGTAGGACAATAGGAGTGTTTTTGCAAAGTGAAATATTTGGTGCTGTAACAGTGACGTCCACCCATATACATTTCAGGACTGAATGCTCATTTTGTTAGGTGTGCACAGAGCACAATAAGGGTGCTCTTGTAAGGCTTTTTCTGGTTTTGTTTCTCTTAAAAGGAATCCGTCTTGCTTGTTTCATGATATGAATCAATGCATTGTAGGTTTGTAAAACTGGGAAATTCACTTTTAAAAAATGTACTTTGAGCTAGTAAGATGCTTCTTTAGATACACCATGGTGACATTCTGAATGGCAACAGACTTTCCTATTGACCTTGAAATTCAGGTTGGTTTAGCTTGCTAAGCTTGAGCAGGCTCTGTTCTTTTCCAGGAAAATAAGTCTGCCTCTCCAGTGTTTCATCTGACCCAATTACTCTTTTTAAAGCACTCATATAGTTTGAGAAAAAACAAATAAAACAAGTACTGTCTGTGATAATCTTACAGTATGAAGTCGAATCTGAAGGTTCAGGCTCTTTACCTGTATGGATGTAACTTGTGACTATGTTGTAAATAGCATTGAAACCAAACACAGTGGAGGCAAAAGGGCCAGTGGTAATTCTCTGAATTTCAAGTTTATAATGTTGGGTCACAAAGCCTAATGGAAGACCTATAAAGACATCTCGTATGTTAATCTTTTTTTTCCCCTATTGATAAAACTGTCTGTCAACTGCACGTGTTCCAACAAATTTGCTGATTGCAATTACTCAGCAAATGTTTGTTGTTAATATATTTCAGGCAATGAATTGCTGACAAACTGTTTTCTGTCAGTGGTCCATGGAGTATTTGCTATTCATTGTTTGTATTTTCAATTTGAATTCTATTGACTGCACATACAACCCCCTGATTGAATATAGTTATTCATAGGGCCAGGTATTCACCTTGGCTCTTTCAAGTTTCATTTTTTGTGAAAATACTGCTAACTTCATTCACAGTCATCATTCTTTTTAAGCTGAAGAAACCTGGCTGAAGTTCTTACAAAAATGAATTCAAAACCAAACATATTTGACTACGCCTTAGTCCCTATAGATAAGATTTTTGTTTGCTCAGCTCTTCTTTTCAGTAATGTGAACAATCAGTTCCTGTGAAATTTGTGTGGGATGTCTTTGAAGAGGTTGATATGTCATATCACATTTTTCTTAACTGAAGGGTGTTTACATTACTTTTGATGAATTGTAGAGTTTAATAACTGACTGTTCTGATTTGGAATATCTAACTTTGTTCAGAATTAGACTTTCTACCTGTCTAAAATAGGAATGTTGAAATCATGCACTGAACACTGAAGACAATAGGTCATGTGCACATGATAAATGGCTATTTAAACATTTATTGTATGAATGTACAAATTTTCTATCACATTTGTAGGGTTTTTCTAAAAATCCTTGCATTCTCAGTAACCTGTGGGTAATGAATTCACAAATGGTTTAAATTCATTGAACTAAGCCGCTTTTTAGAAAATAATTTTATTTAAAACCAATTGCACCACTAATTATTGTTGCAATAAGTAAGCAAATTATGATTCTAGACTTTACTTAAAACAGTTCGATTTTGGGAAAACCAGGCTTTCAAAAAAGAAGAATCTTGTGTACCAAAATTTATGCACATTTTTTGAAATATCATCATAAGACTGTTAATATTAAGTGGGTTTTTTAAATTTGATTTTGCTATTTTGAGCTCTCAAGTTTGAATAATCAATCCACATTCTTGATGTCTTTCTTTGCAAAGAGAGATAGAAGTGTGATCATATTTCAGTGTAAAATGAAGTTCCTATGTAACTGCTTAGTATCAGATGTTGGGAATTGATTGAGCTGAAAACCCTGTTTACCACTTGTGAGGTCCACTTTAAACATATCTTCAAAAGAGTAGGCTCAAAACTTGTAAAGAAAACTTTTCACAGCAACCCCTTTTCATGCTTTTATCAGCATTTCAGCTGATAAATATCTAAAAACATTTAGTGTTCTTTCCGGTTTCTTCTTTCCACTCTGGACAAACCCACAGATCTTTCTGTCCATTAAGTAATAATTAAATGGAAATATAGTATTTCCCACTTCTTCAGTTTCCTAGATGTGTTTTCATTTATTTCTGTTTGCAAGTCATCAAGAATTAACCTTCTTCTTTCAAAACAATGAATCCTGGAAAACCTCTGGTCTGGATAGAAAATAAGACACAGAGCTGGTGTCTGCCATAACGAAAAAAATGTTCGTGGTTTTTTTCTTTTATTTTAACCAAAGTTAATTTTCCCGGTACTTTATTTTCATTCTTATTTCAAAAATTTTTTGAAAAATGCCATATGTATACTTATGTGGCATGTCAGTAATAGCCTTATCAACGTATTTATAAAAGAGCTGTAATCCTAAATTTACAAATATATTACTAAAACTTCTCATCTTTTTGGCTGGCAGATAAAAGTATTAGGTAAACAAAATGCTGTATTGAGTGATGTCCTGTATCTGGAGAGGATATTAGAAATCCATAGCAATACAGACTGAAAATTAAGTAATGTGGTTAAGCACATCTGAATGATGCCATTTTAAAAGTTGATTAGAAATAAATATGCCAATTGCTATGGATCCTGTGTCTGACATAGAAAGATGGCTATTCAGTTTGTCTGTGAGAATGAAGCTGTCTCCAGAGCCATAGAATATGTTGTGCATGGTTTGCCAAGAGGGGCAAAAGAGTGAACCGCTATTGAAACAGAAGCTGGAATAAGATGCTGCAGTATGATACGTCATGCAGACTCAGGGGAGCAAGATTAAAAGAAGTTAAGAGAATCAAGATCCCCACTACTCAGATCAACTGAGCTAAAGGTGAGCAAGGAAGCACTACTGAGACGTAAAGTGGACTACCATAGGGGATAATTTGATTCTTCTGAGCCCACTCACTCAAGGGGAGCAGTCAAAATAGAAATTAGGTGACCACTGTAGGTAGTCCAACACACTTGATTTTGTATGAGATACATAATTATCACAGAATTGCAGAATATGCCTGAGTTTGGAGACACCCATGAGGATCATCAAGCCCAGTGCAGGGCCATCCCCAAGAGTCACACCATGTTCCTGAGAGTATCCTCCAAATGCTTCTTTAATTCTGTGAGCCTTGGTGTTGTGACCACTTCCCTGGGAGCCTGTTGCAGTATTACGCCACCCTCTGGATGAAGAATCTTTTTCTCTTATCTCATCTAAGCCACCCCTAGCACAACTTCAGACCATTCCCATGCGTCCTGTCACTGGTCACCACAGAGAAGAGATCAGTGCCTGCTCTTCCTCTTCCCCTCAAGAGGAAGTTCTAACTGCAGTGAGGTCTTCCCTCAGTCTCCTCTTCTCCAGGCTGAACAGACTGAGTGACCTCAGCCACTCCTCATACGGCTTCCCCTCAAGGCCCCTCGCTATCCTTATTGCCTTCCTTTGAATGCTCTCTCAGAACTTAATGTCTTTCTTATATTGCAGTGCCCAAAACTGCCCCAGTATTCCAGGTGAGGCCCCTCCAGCGCAGAGCAGAGCGGGACAATCCCCTCCCTCGCCTGGCTGATGATGCTGTGCCTGATGCCCCCCAGGACACGGTTTTCCTTCCTGTTGCCAGGGCACTGCTGACTTGTGCCCAACTTGCCATTGACCAGGACCCCCAGGGCCCTTTCCCAGCACTGCTCTCCAGCCTCTCATTCCCCAGTCCGTACAAACATCCAGGGTTGCCGCATTCCAGGTGCAGAATCCGGCACTTTCCCTTGTTGAGCTTCATATGGTTAGTGATTGCCCAGTCCTCTAATTTGTCAAAGGCCTTCCTGCCTTCAAGGGAGTCAACAGCTTCTCCCAATTTTGTTGCCTACAAACTTGCTTAGTACCCATTCTAGTCCTGCATCTAAGTAATTTGTGAAGATGTTGAAGAGAACAGGACCTAAGACAGAACCCTGTGGAACCCCATCAGTGACAGGATGCCAATTTGGTGCTACCCCATTTACTATTATACTGTTCATAAACTCACAGCAACATTTGCAATATAGGAACTTCTGCTTGACACATAAAACACTTCCTAGTTAGCAAGGTGTTTTTTGCTTTAAAGGTTCTATTCTCTAAAATTTATACCTGCATATATCTTTCTTATGCCAGGAATTCTTCTGAAGTTAGTAGACTTGTTTGTGATTTAAAAAAAAAGTATTCAGAGTAAGAAGAAGAATTAATCTAATCCACCAGGTAGTGCTAATAGTTAAAATAAACTCTTTCTCTGACTGGTTTCAGATAACCAGATGTTTATTTTTATTAGGATCAATCTTGCTTAGAGAACTGAACATTGCTTTTTCTTTGGCCTCACTGCAAGAAATTTACTTTCAGGGAGTGCATGCCCTCCCTCATTCTTTCCTGCTGGAAGAATGGGAGTATCAAATTAAGCCATACTGTGATTTACAAATGTGAAATAGGCAAGATTCTTGCTCTTTTGTAGCCCCTGTTTATATCTAAGCCAATGAACAAGAGAGATAAAATGTCAATATACCCTTAAGAAAATTTGTCCTGATTCCCACTGCATAATGATTAATTTAATTCTCTGCATGAGTCTAAATACACCAGAGTTAAATGAAAAGACCAATCCTGGGAATGTGCTGAGACACCAGTATTATCCGGGTAATAGTAATTTTACTGTCTTCTTTTTCTAGTTTGTCCAGAAGTTTTCTAGGACTTTGAAACACAGAAGATTCTTGACTATGAATGTCCTATCTCCTTTCAACTTTATAATGTTTTAAGGTTCTGAAATTAACATTCTTTTACTTATACCGTACCCAGATTAAGGTCTTGATGCAAATCAGTATTGTAGATACAGAGGGTTTGCCTCACACTCTCACTTTTCAGAGCTAATTCAGTACTAATTTGAATATCCCTCTCTCTGAATTTCCATTGATTCGTGCATTAATTTTTTTAGATGTTTTCAGTCCATGTCATACCACTGTCATGATAAAATACCTATTTTGAGTCAGTCCCTTGAACTGAAATAAACTGATGCACTTCACTGTGATACAACCATTTTGCATTGGTGCTTTGACTATATATTTCTCCTGAGTAAAAGCAAAAAGTAAAAAGAAATAATGTTAATTTTGTTTTATGAAATATCTTGAATTTTCACATTTTTATTTCGCTCTTCTACTCCACTGTATTTCCTATGCTTAAAGAAACTGAACCCTTACAATCTGTGGGTAGCAATAAAACCTTTGAGAAACATTTCTAATAAAAGAACAGTAGCCTGCAAAATGTGCTGCTGTGGCGTGCAGTAAGTATAGTGGTTCACCTTGAACATTTCTTTTATTGAATACTTTGGGGCAAGGATGTCTGATTGTGTATAAAAGCTTCTCATGTGTGGTATGGAGACCTTGTGTGCTCCTTCCTTCCTGCCCTTTTCCTCCTCCTCTTTTTATTCAAGGATGCAGCTGCCAGACACAGAGCCGTGCTCCTGTACACTCTTCCCAGGAGGCCTTGTGAAATCAAGTTGCTCACTGTGTGCCAGCATAGCTTTTATTCCTTCGAAGGCAGAGCTAGGAGCCTGCTTCCATTGCCAAGAATGCAGGCAAACTACACTATATATATTAAAAAAAACAAAACCAAAAAACCCCAAACCAAAACAAAAAACCCCAAACAAACAAAAACCCCCTCTATTTTGTTCACTGCACTGTTTCATCTCTTTAAGTAGCTGGCATCTGCAGCTGGTTGTGGCAGGGAAAACCTACAAACATCACACTTGATGTTAATAAATGTGTTTGCCATTAAGTTGCTGTTGTAATGCTCTGCTTGTTTGCCTTTTTGTGTGCACTTTCATCCTTCACTGTAACACTACTGCTGCCTTGTAATTTGTCTCAGACATTTACATTGCTGGTTGCAGGTATACAAACCTCTGAGATCAAGTAACTGCTCAGACACTTGATAAAAGGATCCGTTTAGCATCTTTCCTATTCTGTCTGCCAAATTCAAGCACAGCCTTGATGCAAGGAATACAAACTGCCTTATAGTCACAGAACACATTTCACTTCTCCTTGACTCCTGACTGAATGGTACAAACCATTAAGGAGTTTATGTGAGATATTTAATGCAGCTGCTGATTTTACCGGAGTCTAACGATGTCTCCTGTGACAGCTTTCTATCTCTCCAGAACAGCTGGAGAAGCTATTCCTAGAATCCTCTGAGTGAAGTCCATATTTCAAATAACTGAAAGAGGATCATATAACAGCACTCTCGGTGGGATGGCAGCCATTATCTCCTCTAGAGCATGCCTGCTGTAGAGAGAGAAGGCATCTCAAAACAACACATCTGCAGTTCTGTCAGCTGTTGGGGAGGTGTTTACATACAGAGGGAAGGGACAGCTCTCCTCCCCTCTCAAAACTACTTTCTCTTCTTTCTCCTCTGTGCAAAATGTGACAACTTGATAAAGGCAGGTTTGTTTCAGAGACTGACTAATGAAAATGCTTGCAGCAATTTGGACCCAGTTTTGTACACGAAAGAGCACGCTGGCTGCTCTCTGACACTCAGCTTTAGCAGACTGTCCCTTTTCAAACAAAACATACAAACATATACTTAACTCTCAGGAATCTTAGCAGGACTTAAGCATGTATTTGATAAGATTAGGTGCTGTACTGAGTTAGGATGACTTGAGTGTGCAAAAGGCTGAATACAATGATGTGTATGAGAAAAGGGGAGAAGGAAATCAGGGCAAAGTCCTGCTCACTTTCCCTTCATTACATCTGGGCAAAGGTTGTACTCTAGGAACTAGCAAAAGGAGAAATGGGAAGATGTGAGTCCTGTAAAGATAGTCTTTCACACGGGCTCATGACTTTGGGTTTGCATGTAGTTAGAAGGTATCATAGCAGGCAAACATAAGTGGAAGCTAATGTCCATTCTCATAAAAATGTCCTGCTTTTATTTAACAAAAAAGACGACAGTAAATTATGACAGTTCCTTTGGTTGCCGTCAGTCACAGTAAGCTTAGTGTTTTGGAACTGTACTACAGCTTATAGCAGCATGGTTATAAGAAGTAAGAGCAGTTTGATGGCTGCAAAGCAACATAACCAGGGTAACTGAAATTAAATTCCCTACACTTGACACTGAACACTTTCTTACATTCCAGCCTGTGACCTGTTTCAGCTTCCATTATTATGATAACCTCACCAACACGTGCTGTTCTGGGCTGAAATAGAGGTGCTGTTTGCAAAAGAACAAGCAGGTTTGCATTGCCCCCATGTGCATTCTGCTCTGGCAGTCTTTCTTCAGCTGAAGTTGCTTGTTTTTTTCAGGCTGGCCTCTAAGGCAGGGAACAGAAAGAGACTTTCTGTGCCTTTCAATTCAGCAACAATAAAGAAACTTTTCATAGTGGAGCACATTTAAGTTATACACTAAAAAGTGAATGAGTAGCTAAAACATCTCCTCAAGAATTACTAGAATTAGTTTAATGACCTATGGATTAACAGTTTATCAGTGTAGACATATAGCAACCAGGAAATTTCTCAGATTCTTGCAAGACAGGAGTATAAAAAGAGAAAATAAGGCAGAGACCACATCATATTTTAAAGGTCTGGGGGCAGATCTACAACTCAATGGAAAATCAGGAAGCAAGGTAAGGAGGGAAGAAAGTACACAGCAGAATACTATGGATTCAGGCCTCCATATATCTAATTTGCTAGAAAACATCTGAAGACTAAGACTGGTTCTTCAAAACTGCTTTTCTCCCTTGCATCAGAGAACAAAGCAACAGCAAGGGCCCCCTCTAAACAGCTGTAGTAATGGCTCAAAGACCTGTTTGTCTCTCCTCACCTTTAGGATTTCTTGTAAAGGAATCCTTTCTGTGATAAGACAAGAGGGGACAGGTATCTCTAAGCAGTGACAGTGGTAAAGGCTCAAGCAGAGCTGACAATTAGAGATGTGTAAAGGGTACAAAAGACCAGCATCTCCAGAAGGAAGGTATTGTTACTGGCTTTTGCTTTGTTTTTTCACCAAGGCAAACATGAACTGAGCTCTCTGGTGTTATTATTTTCATCTGCATTGTTAGATTCTTCCAGATGTTACAGGCAGTTCAGCTTTACTGTCTGTCACCTATCCTATCTTGATGGCATGGCATGAAGATTTGCTTTTTTGGGGGCTTGTCTGAAGATGTGTAAATAACTAGAACCGTTCTTGAATATTCTGAGAGAAGGGAAAGAAGAGTTTTGAACAGTGTGTTCAGGTCTCTGCACTTAAACCTGGCTTTCTCATTGAAGACTCTGAGAATTTTCACTGTTCTAATTCAGTATTTCAAGACACGACTGGTAGAAAGGATATGTTTTGTAAGGTGTAATTATCTCTTTTTAGCAGTGAGCTCCTCAATGCTGCTTTGATTGTGATACCTTCACATTGCCTGATTAAATCAAAGCCAGGTTAGAGCGTTAGGATTAAGGACGTAAATTAATTGTAATTACATCAGAGCCAGCCAAATTAGCGAGTCATCAGTAATATAAGCAATGCTAAATGGCATCTAATTCTGTATAATAATTAATTGGGTTCTTCCACTAAATAAGACCCGACACATTGGTCCTTTATCAAACTACTAAAGGCTGGTTAGCCTTGGGTGCTTCTGACATGAAACAATTACAAAGGTTCAGAAAAACCCCAACATGTTTTTCCCCATTTTCATTTTAAACTCTGACACCCTGCGTTTACAGGCTTCTCCTAGTTTTCTATTAATTAAGTACTTCCACTCTTGGATTGTTCTTATTCTCTTTGCCAGTCATCCTGGACAACTGATTGCTAAAATTGTGCTGCCCACAGAGCTTGTAAAGAAAGAATCTAACAAACTGGAAAGGACACCAGAAAATGACCAGTGCTGGTCATTTGATGAGAATGAGCATTCAGAGGAGTGCTGATTCCTGAGGTAATATCAAAGGCATGTAAATAAAGGTAGAAAGGGGGGTAAACATCAAGAAAGCAAGAAATTATTTAAGTGGACATCCAGATGCAGTCTAAGGACTTCAAAATATAATCTGAATAACAGTCTCCCCCTCTTCCTTCCTCTTGACAGGGAGCTATGTGAAAATTGGAATAAAACCTTGAGGGAAGTGGTGGTACCATCAGTATGTAGTCTTCTAAAACCAGTCTAGAAAACAAACAGTAGCAGACATCCTGTAGAGTAGAGTCTTAAATTTGCAGGTAGCTGGGCTAGCAGGTCAATAGTTCTCTTTGATTTCTAACAGCAGCAGTTCTGTTCCACATGTGTTCTAGAGATGCTGCTCTTGGCTGCTTACCACTGGAAGTGACTTGTTTCTTGTTTGTGTGACAGAGGACATGTGCTACCTAGTCTCTCTGAACTGCATGGTTGCCCTCCTGCTGCTCAAAAAGCATTCCAATTACAGATACTGCACAAAGGAAAACGTATTAGCTGTTCTGAGACCTTCAGTGTAGTCTGACTAACCTTTGTTCACGGCAGGACCTCAGAGGAAGCACAGTAAACCCAAAACCACCTTTGTATTCTTCAGGTCCATTGACTTGCCAGAAAGTGGCTTGGCATTGTTCTTAACAGTCACAGAGTACTTGGAGAGTGTTTACTGTAATTCTGGGTGCTGTTCTCCTGTAAATATTACATACCAGAGATTTTTACAAATTATTTTCTAGTTATATCACAGACAATTGAATTCATGTGCTGTCTTTTGGATTGCAACTTTTATTATCAGTGCCACATTTAGTTCTAGAAAACATTTTTTGCTCTTAAGCCCAGAATTCTATCCTTTCTGAGTGGTTTTGCTCATAAGAAGCTTAACAGAGCAGTTTTTCACTGTATCCGTTTGCAAACCATTTGCAAATATAGTAAGAACCATACAAATCCGGGGTTGTATACTGTTCATTTATTCTGAACAATGCATCAGCTTTCTTTCTGGCTGTTATCTGGGTTTGGAGACAGCCAGTGCCAATGTGTCACCTGGTGAACTCAGAACTCCAGAACAAGCTTCCTGCCCCACTGCCGTCATGCAGAACGTGGTGACGGTCACAGTTCCTTCCAATTGTTCACAGAAATGTTTGTCTCTGACAGAGATGGTGCTAAAAAGGAAACTAGACCAGCAATGCAGAGATTTGAGTAAAGTAGAAGGAGGAGGATCTGGAATCATATATCATGTGGGGAACAGTGTCTGTAAACTACATTTAGAGTGCATGAGTTGGTACTTCTGAGAGCAGTAGACTGAGCAGGTTTGTGACAAGTGCTGTGGATGTAGCACATTCTTCACCAGCTCTCCAAGGGCATAGATTTTAGAGAGATAGTCATTTTACAAACGGTGGGAATGGTTAAAATCATTGCTTCTAACCTACAGCTTGCTTTTGTATGTCAGTCACTTAAGGTGAGTTTACCCTTTGTGTCTGACTGCACTGAACCAGATTAGGGAGCACTCGTACATTTTTTTTTTTTTTTTTCATATAGGCAGTAAGAGAAAGGGGAAAAAACCTGATTTAAACAGAGAAGTAATTAGGACAGCAAATTGATCTCCAGAGAAGGATGCTTGAATGTGCCCTTAAGGGCATTTTTGAATGAGGTGCTCTGTCAAGAGGCTTAACACGGTGTGCAAAGTTAACAGTCCATATGACTTCATGGGTCAGAGACTTTGTGTTTTGCAGATGCAAAACTAAAGGCTGATATGCTTCTGTGTGGCTCTCTATTGTCATATGTGTATCTAAAATTGTCATACTGAAGATAAAAATGGTGCCTCTGACTTTTAATGTGAGTTATACGGTTGACTGTCAAGGTATCTCCTTCTGTTTTTCCATAGAACTTTTTTCTTACCTTTCAAAACAGTTAACAAAGGTATGATCAGGAAAGTACGTAGAACTGAAAAAATACTCCCTGTAATAATTTTTCTCTTGTCCACAATCTGACATTTTCTATTCACTATGTGAATGTAAAGATAACATTCATCTAGTTTTATTTTAAAATATTTCTGATGCACTTTGTCTTTTTTTTTTTTTTTTTTTTTTTTTTTTAACAACATAACTCAGTGTTGTTGTGCTTTTTCTGTAATATTCCCTATAGAAAATTACTCTTAATGTTCACTCATGCTATAGCAAGACAGGGTACCTTTGTAATGCATTTGCCTGATTGTCAGATATACTGAATTCAGGAAAAATGGTAACCAAGGTGAGACCTGCTCCTATTTGTTCTACACAATTTGCTGCAAGGATTGGTTGCTTCTGAATTGACCTAAGAGCATCCTACTTTTAAAACCTGCCAGTGCTAGTTTTGCATGAAGTAGAGCCAATGCTATGGGATTTTAATAAATAAAATCCAGTGACATTCCTCACCCTGTAATCAATTACTTGGCCACTTGGCCAAAGATCTGTTGTACTGTAAATGTTTATACACTCAGAGTGCCTCAAGGCCTGCATAATCATTTGGCATACACCATTTGGTCCACAAGTGTAGCGTGGCCTTGCTTACAAAATATGCTCATGATGGCAATTGGTAGCAGCACTGCAGTGTTCATGGGGTAATGGAAAGAGGAAATTTAGTCCTGGGTATGGCAGAACAGGTGAGTAATTTGAGACCCCTTTAACCAATTTTTTTTCTGCTGAAATATATGTTCCTATGGAAACGTGAATGAATAGATATGGAAATAAATGCAGACACAGACACATCTGCACTAGAAAGTATATTTTAATGCATTTTATAAAAAATTGAAAACTAAATGTCCTGTGTTAAAATATGAGACATGTTTTAGCTTACATGTTTGGGAACACACAATACGAAAGGGATAAAAAGGTTCAGCTGTGCTTTAGAGCACCAAAGAGAGAGGAAAGTAGGAAAAAATCATAAATAAAGAAGACTCTAAATCAGATTTGTTAGTGCTCCTTTGGCTTGCTAGCTGCCTCTTAATTTCCAGTGTTATGCGACCATGAGTGCTGTCTCACAACTACTTGTAAAATGTAGAAAAGGTTTGTTGAGTTCAAACTACCTCTGTGTGGCAAGTTCTCAAAAATTTTTGTCACGTAAACCTCCAAAACTGAAAGCAATTGCTTTGGAAAAGTCTTGCTTTTGAGAACTCATGTCTTGGTATTTTCTCACTTAACTCAAGTTATTGGCATGTCAGGTTACAAATATTGCTCTCATTAGTCACAAAACAAGCAAAATGAACAAGTTTTAGAGAGAAAATGGGAAGAAAATAAATGCATAAAATGCACAGGTTTTTTTGCCTAGTATAGATGTGGACAGATGCCTTCTCTGAGGATGAATCAGTAAGGTAGTCATAGACATTGATCAAAAAAGCTTACAAGTGTTCTCACAGTGAGAAACCACTGTCGCTGAAACAGATTGCAAAATATTTATCAGGGTTTCTGTCTCTGGTTTGACAAAGCAGACCAGAGCTGGATCACTCTGTTCTGGATAGTCATAGAATTGATAGCCTTTTGTTTGGCTGTAGTTAGGTCATGAGCAGACCTTGTCAATGAACATACCATGGATCTGAGCTGTGGGCCCAAATTCTAAGAGGTTGTGGAAAAACATCTGGTTTGTGTTATTATTTCTGGGATCTCAGTAGGAGATCAAGTAGTTTACCTGACAGTCACTATGTCTTTTGACAGTGCTAGCAAAAGCTAAGTATTTCTCTGCTTATCCAGTGTTTAAAGTAAACGTTGGCATTTTGAATATACTGGTCACTAAGGTTAGATTAGGATTAAGGGAGTTTTAACTTTTGGATTTTTTGATTTTTTTTTTTTTTAATAATGATTCTGCAAATAATGTAGAGCCTCTTCAGTTGATTAGAAAAGACCACCACAATACATGTCCAGGTTTCATGATAATTCTAATATAAAGAAGTAGAGTACCAAGGCTTGAGGTTACTGTGGTTCAGTGTGTTTTATTCCAGTGTTAAATACTTGTCTTCTTGGCAGTAGAAGCTTGCTTTTTGACATCAAAGTGTGCCTAGACAGCACAAACAGCTAGTACTGGTAGGAATAACAGTAGTGTCTTCTGATGCAACCTTAGGAGGCCTGGGCAAATTGCCACAGATTACATTTTAGCAAACCAGGTGATTAAAAAAATGGTTTTTTTCAGGTCTCCTGTTCCTGAACTTTAGCAGTTATTGTCCTGCTCTTAACAGTGAAATGGAAAAAGCTTGTTATTCTAACACTTTCATTTTGGGTGCCATGGAAATTATAGCTACGAGTGGTACCATTGGGGGAAAAAAAAGGAAATGCATATTTCTGAGTTTCAAATTGCTCTTAAATTACACTATTTCAAGAAATTTCTCTCTTTGGTTCAGGACATATTTGTTTTATATGTGCAAAGAGAGATACTATGTTAATGTAATTAATTCACTGTGCATACCTAACACTATCTTATGCTTATCCTCACTTTGAATCATTGTCCATATTATTATCTTAAAATGTTGTGTAACCCTAAGTACATTTCACATCAACTGAGACATTTAGGGCACACTTTATAGAAGCTCAGTTGAAGTGACTTGGTCAGATTTTGATAGGTAGTCAGTAGCAAAATGAGGACTAGAATCCTCCCATCCTCAGTCCTAGATCTCTGTTCTAGCCATTAAAATCTTTACTTTGTTGCAATTTTATTTCTCAAGATGGTGTATATGTGAAAACTTGAAATTCTAAGTTTTCCAAATAAATTAGTAAAATCATACTTAACTGTTGTGGTGTTGGAAGGGGTGAATCATGATATTCATGACACTGTATTATTGAGTTTTCCTCCTCATTACTAATATTCTTATGGGAAAGGCTTGTCTCGTACATATTCAGATATGCCTCACAGAATCATAGAATTGTTTAGGTTGGAAAATACCTGTAAGATTGTCAAGTCCAACTATAAACCTAACACTGCCAAATCCACCACAAACCCATGTCTCTAAGTGCTACTTCTGCCTGTGTTTTAAATACCTACAGGGATGGTGATTCCACCACTTTCCTGGGCATCCTGTTCCAATGCTTGACAACTGTTTCAGTGAAAAAAATTTTCTTAACAACCAGTCTGAGCTCTCACAGCACAGTTTGAGGCTGTGCTATTGCTGTTACTTGGAAGAAGAGACCAACATTCACCTTACTACACCCTGCCTTCCCTGACCCTCCTTTTCTCCAGACTAAACACCCCCAGGTCCTTCAGCTGCTTCTCATAAGACTTGTGCTCTAGACCCTTCCCCAGCTTTACCGCCCTTTGGACACCTCAGTGCCTATATTGTATTGCAGGGCCCAAGACTGAACACAGATTTGGGGTGCAGCCTCACCAGTGCTGAGTATAAGGGGAATTACTACTGTTCAAGTCCTACTGGCCACACTCTTTCTGTCATTGGCCTTCTTGGCCACCTGGGCACGCTGCTGGCTCATGTTCAGTCGCTTGCCAACCAGCAACCACAGGTCCATTTCCCCTGAGCAGTTTTCCAGCTACTCTACCCCAAGCCTGTAGCACTGTCTGGCATTGTGACCCAAGGGCAGGACCCAGCACTTGACCTTGTCAAATCTCACACAGTTGGCCTTGGCCCATTGATCCAACCTGTCCAGATCCCTCTACAGAGCCTTCCTATCCTCCAGCAGATCAACACTACCATCCAATTCAGTGTTGCCTGCAAACTGACTGAGGGTGCATTCAGTACCCTCATCCACATCATAGATAAAGATATATAAGCAATACTCAGCCTTGGGGTACATCATTTGTGATCATCCACCAGATTGACGTAACTCCGTTCACCCCAGCAGAATGCTATGGGAGACACTGTCAAAGGCTTTGTTAAGGTTCAGGTAGACAACATCCACAGCTCTTTGTCTNCAAATCTCACACAGTTGGCCTTGGCCCATTGATCCAACCTGTCCAGATCCCTCTACAGAGCCTTCCTATCCTCCAGCAGATCAACACTACCATCCAATTCAGTGTTGCCTGCAAACTGACTGAGGGTGCATTCAGTACCCTCATCCACATCATAGATAAAGATATATAAGCAATACTCAGCCTTGGGGTACATCATTTGTGATCATCCACCAGATTGACGTAACTCCGTTCACCCCAGCAGAATGCTATGGGAGACACTGTCAAAGGCTTTGTTAAGGTTCAGGTAGACAACATCCACAGCTCTTTGTCTCATCCACAAAATGGGTTATTTTGTCATAGAAGGATATCACGTTGGTCAAGCAGGGCCTGTCTTTCATGAACTCATGCTGGCTGGACCTGACCCCTGGCTGTTGTGTAGATGCTGTGTGATGGCAATCAAGATTATCTCCTGAATCCCATATGGTAATTCATTTTAAACCACATTTTTCTTCTCTCCTTTTGGCACCATGCATGTTTTGTACTTAAATGTGTACAATAACAACTTTTAAAATAGTCCCTGGCAAATTTGGGTTACAAACAGAAGTAAAAGCTGCAGGGACATGCTTTATATATCGGGTCAATCTTTCAATTTCTAGGTGGGTTATCTATCCTAAAAGATGGTACAGCCTGGTCCCATGGGAGTCTTTTGTTCCCTACTGGAAAAAGAATTTGAGTGTTTTTTTTACTATGTGCTTATATGCCTGTAACAAGATGAAATGTAAGAAAGAGGGAATCCCACAAAAAATCATTTTGGATGTGTTTTTGTTTCAAGAACTATTGAATGAATGAGGTAGGAGGGGAAACTTTCAGATTTGGGGAAAGACGTTCATGTAGCGAAAGAGTCTGGATACAATTCAGGAAATTTACTGTCTGTTCCTGCTTCCTGTTACGGTAAACTTAGGAAAGTGACTTCATCTGTATATGCCTCTGCTGCTAGTGTGTGAAATGGAGATAACCACTTCTTTTTTCTGTCTTGCCTGTTTTTTGTATAAACTTACTGGAGAAGAGACATTTATGTTATGCATTTTCCAAGGAGAGACACTTCACTATGGTCCTAATTTCACCCAGGTTCTCTGAGTGTCTCTGGTTGTGACAAAAGTAATTTAAAAAATCTCCAAATTTCTGCAAGGCCACATATTGTGTTTCATAGCTGACTGTGTTACTGGCACAAGGGCAAAAACAGACAGTGTAGTTACATTTGGAAGCTGTATAAGAATCCTGACATGTTAGGTGCTTAATTTCTTTCCCTTATGACTCTGGAGACCGTCCACTGTTTATGAAAACTAGGTTAAAATGGAGAACTGCATTCTATGTACACACACACACACAGAAAACATCATTTCACTTTCCAGCTTGGTTTTCCCCAGGTTAGGTAGTTTTAGGAATCTCCCTGCTTCTCCTTATGATAAGGTGCACAGCTGACATTAACATTAATGAGAACTGCATGTGCACTCGGAGGAGATAATCCATGCCTCTGGGCATATTTAATTACTATCAGACCAAGACCTCTTCTGCATAACATAGGGTTTGTGTAGAACATGGTAACAAAACTGGGAGGCAAAGTACTTTCCTAGGAAGAAGGCGTATATATTGCTCTGTGGGGAAGCTCTGCAGAACTTGAAAAAATCTGCCAACATGGAGAGAAACACAGATGACATGCAGGAGGAAATGTCATATTTGGGGAGCACATAGGCTGTAGTGTGTCTGTAACTGATAGTTTGGATTACCTTTGTAGTATACAATCAAGACATGCTGCTGAGAACGATTAGCCATAGAAGCAAGATGCTAACTTTTTTCTTTAAATCTCTTTTCTTTCCTGCACGAGTCTTGGAGGTTGCTGTGTTGCCTCTGACTTTCCCGTGACCTTGCTTTTGGTTGTAGTCAAGAGGAATAAGCCAAGTGAAGGCAAGATTAAAAGGCATATCATTATATTTGAGGGAGTGGAAATTGAGTGCTAGAGAAGTGAGAAGGGTCTAGTGTCTGTGCTCCCGTTCTGTCTCTGACTGTCTCCATAAGTAGTTTGATTCACATTAGATTCTATTCTTCAGAATAAAGCAAAATTTTATATTTTTCTTTTTAATTTTTCTATTCCAGAAAATAATGAGTAACTTTCCCCAAATAAAAATTGAATATAAGCATATGATTAGCAGCAGAAATCCAAGCAGCTCATTGTCTTGAGGTACTGAGGGAAATGATTTCTTTGGGAATATTCATTTGTCTAAAAGATTTTTCTGAATAAAAGCCAGTGTCTTGAACTAAAGAGTTAGGGACAGTAGTTCTGGATGACTGCGTTATGGAGTCTATGTTCTAAGGATGAGTGTTCTCTGAGGGTCTTGTGCCTTACTAAGTTTCTCCTGAAGCCACCTGAACTTAGACATTTCAGTCAAAGGCTTGAATATTATAGAATAAGGTTGAATACAGGGAAATGAATATAACTTTATCTAAAGCACGTTAAAGACTTCTCTCTTTCTCTCATTAGAAAACTTGGGCCACCTCTTACATTGCAGGTGCAAACCTATCCTAGCAGTCACATGTGTACCTATAAAGAAAAAACAGGGACCTTTCAGCCATACTGAGTGTTACAGTCCCCGTATAGTGCCCCGCGGTCTCTGTACAAGTAGGAAGAGGAAGACACAACTGTGATCTCCCCACAAAGTTGCAACTTGCAGCCAGTCTGAAAGCTCTAAGGCCAATGGCCATTGATACTAGTTAGAGAAACCTTTTGGAAGCTGTAATTTATACCATTTATGTTCAATGCACAGTTAATCTATGAAGTGAAGGAAAACGAAGACAATTTAGATCCATTCATCCATAAAATAGGTCACCAAAGAGCTGGTTTAATATGGCACTAGTAAGAGCATAGACATGATGAGATAATGCTGGACTGGGATCAAATGGATGTATATAATTTCATGTAAACAATGGAAGCAGCTTTTAGTGGAATTTCATAAAAAAAATTACATTGGATAAATGAGCCAGTTTCTGTAGCATTTAATGAATACTCTATTTAATACTGGGAATGGAAGTCTGCATATACCTGTAGCTGATTTCTAATTAAAGAATAGAAGGTTCAGCTGAAGAGCAATACTAAGAAACATGCATTCAAACTATTAGGAATAGCCTACTCATTTAGTGATGCATTATTACACTTCCTTCTCTTGGATATCTCTTCAGTTTTCTGAAGGCAAATATGATACATATGGGAAATAGATTGAAGTACATTAATTACCTTATCCGTCACGTCATTAAAATTATAGGTCTTGCTGCAGACTAGCTGCAATGTCTTATTGTGTTTCTGGTACACATCATTAATAAAAGCACTCCTGCTAGTGATATGTAAAATGTACTTTCTAAATAACTGTACAGTGATTTGGGGCTCACTTATGCAACATATTGCTACAAACTATTGTAATACCCCTGGCACTTGCTTAAACTCATTGGGCTAGTGATGGAATTAATGAGGCTGGTGCTGCTGCAGTATGCTGAGCACGCTCAGCTCCTCCGATGCTCTTTGTCTGCAGCGAGGCTCTTGTCTTTCAGAGCTGGCTGCCGCTCTGTCTCCAGGGCTGAGCCTAGGATCAGATAATGAACAGCATATCAGTGCAGCAGAGGGAGTAGGGGGTGATGGGAGAAGACTTATTATTCCTTCACTCTCAAACAAAACAAAATCATTGAACTGTCAGGGTCATTAAGGACCCTGGGGTTGTCATGGAAACGACCTTTGGGGGTTTATGGCTGTTAATGCATGAGTGACTGTCTGTATTATATGTGTGTGGAAGGGGTCACCGTTTTCTTGGTGGCTTCTAAAAAAAGCTGGATTGGATGGCTAATGTTCAGAAAGGAATCTCTGTGCTCTGTGGTGTGACTATTTTCAACGTAGCAGACTTTGAAGGGGGAGAAGGGAATAAAAGGCTTTATTGACAAATATTTAGACAGAAACATAATTACTCCTGAATTTTGTTTCAGTAGCAATGCAACTTTATTTCCAAGTGTCAGGAAACAAAGTCATACTCCCTTATCTTTTTAGGGTGTTGAAAAAAAACCTCTGAAAGCAAATGATTTTACTTCAGATGATTTCAGGATAGCAATGCAGAGCACTACCTAGGGAAATGACAATAAATTTTAGAGCTGTCACAGCTAGAGAGAAAAAATGTTAATGTACACAGCTAATAAAATCTTCCTCATCCTCACGCAGGCTTTCTGTATGACCTTGGGCACATCATTTAACTGTTGTCCTGTTCAAGTCAATGTAAACCATCAACTGACTTCAAATTTGTAATAACATTTGTTGAAAATGAAGGACATTTGATTTTAAGAATGTGTGTTTAAGGCTATTTGTACCCAGATAGAGGAGTTATGGTAAAAGTACAACAAAGATCAATTTTGCCTGAATTTTTATACTCTGAACTGGAGGTCTTCCTGGCATTTTGCTTTATCAGCCACTTTCTACTGGCTGATTAACAATTAGATGGTTATACTTCTGTTTTCAGTAGAGACTGCAGCACTTGTCTCCATGTGAAGAGATTAAAGGAGGGGGAGGGGGAGACAAAGAGGCAGCAAAGCAGGGATAATATTAATGATTCCCTTTATAGGCAGTGAGGAAATATCACCAGAAGCCAGAAATACAAAAGGTGAGGAATATCCATAGTGATTTTTAAAAAAATTGTATGGAATTTAGTATCTGTTAAGTTTGATTTTTCAGCTCTTTATTTTGGCAAAAAGTTCTGTGTTTACAGGATATTGACAAAGGTCCTGGATTCTTCTCCCCCCTTTCTCCCTCCCCACCAGCCCCTTTCACTATTTAGATAAATAAGTGTGGTTGCTGGGTTAAAACTGGAGGTAGAATGTTACTTAACCCCTGTTGTAGAGGAGGAAGCCTAAGTTTGGCCATGCTGAATTAAGTATCCTTGATCTCACAGACTTTTTTTTTTTTTTTTTTTTAGTTGTTCCAGGAGAATCACATCATGTTTCTTGACTCTCACCTTTCTTTTGTAAAGGAGGAATAGTCACACTTTTGTATTTCATGCATTCCTTGTAGTAAAAATCATAATAAAATCAAGTAATCAATCAGAAGGGCTGCACAAATATCCCTGACAGCATAGCCAATAGCAGGATGTTAAACACAGGCACTTCATGGCTTATAGCCCATCTCCCCTCCTATTTGTGCAAACTCAGAAGTTTCTTAGGGTGATTAGGCAGAGTAAATACAATGACAAAGTTGCTGAAGATCACAGTCTTATTAGTTTTATTAGTGTGCCTGATGGATTTCAGAAATTTTGCTTTCTTGTAATTCTATTGGTTACAGCATATTTTTGTTAAATAGATTAAGATGATAAAAGATTGTACCGCTAAATCTGATTGAGATACAGTCAAACTGGAGTAGTTAAAAAAGAAGGTATATTTATGTATGTTGATGGCTGTAGTGAAAATATTTAATTAAACTAAGAGGAAAGCATGTTTGGAGAGAGTCTTACTAGACTTTCATTCACCACTCTTAAAGGATTTCTCTATATATATTCCCAGACTAAGACCAGTTTCAGAAACAATTTTTGCTATGCTAGGTAGACTGAAAAATTTTGATGCCCAAAAAATAGCTATTTTTTTTTAACATTTATTGAAAGTCTCTTAGTTTCCAAGAGCATTAGAAATCACTTAGAATCTGGACTCCCTCCTAATACATTTTATATATTATCTCCTATAAACCTGATTCTAGGAAGGAACAAAGACATAAGGAGTTAGTGAAATATTCAGAGGATCACAGAGAATGAAGGGGAAGATTGGAAGAGAACACTATGGGTCACCTGGACTGACCTCTGTGCTCAAGCAGGGTCATCCTAGAGCACATTGCATATGATTTCATCCAAACAGTTTGACTCCACCACCTCTTTGGCCAATCTGTTTCAGTGCATGGTCACCTGCGGAGTAAGAAGTTCTTCCTCATATGCAGGTGGAACTTCCTGTGTGTCAGTTTCTGCCAATTGCCTCTTGTCATATTCCTTTGTCCACTGTTCTACAAGTTGCCATATATTCTAATGCACTAATTTTCTGCAGACTCCCTCTGTTCCTGCTATTTTTGATAAGTGTTACATCTTTCAACAGTTGAATAATTCAGAGCATAGTTATATTGCAAGACTTTAGTTGTTGGGGTTTTTGTTTCTCTCAGTAATGTTTTCCACTCAGATTCTAGTTGAGTTAGAGCTTCCGTAAAGGACTCACAATTATATATTTTGAGGAGAAATTAGTTAAAGCCACAGCTATTGCTGATGTAAATTGGGATAGCTCCCTCAATTTCTCTTGAACTGTGCTCATTTACACCAGTTGCTATTGTACTGTGGTGGGCTGACCTTGGCTGGGTGTCACATGTGCACCAAGCCTCTCCATTGCTCCCCTCCTCAGCAGAAGCAAAGGAAAGTAGAAGGTTTATCCTCTACTTCCCATCAATGTACAGCCTCTTCCCAGGAAGCATAGCTTAAGTATGCACAGTGGTTGTTCCTAAAGACACATGTCATAAAACCAAATGCCCCTCACCTCCTTCTTTCTTTTAGCTTTTATTGCTGAGCAGACATATGGTATGGACTGTCCCTTTGGTGATTTTTGGTCAACTCTCCTGGCTGTGTCTCTTCCCAAGATCCTGCCCGCTCCTAGCCTATTGGTGAGGGGTAAATGTCAGAGAGACAGCCTTGGTGCTGTATGGCCAAAACACTGGTATGTTAGAAACACCTTTCTAGCTTCCAGTGCAGCACAGCTTTGTGAGGCCTGCCATGGGGTAAATGAACTCCATCTCAGCCATAACCAATACATGTACTGTCATAACAGCCCAAGGGAAACTTAGCACAGGAGTACCATACAAACCAAGCAGGATGAAAAAAGATGATATTCATTTTCTTTCTTGGTCTAAAGGGATTACTTTTGTAATTACACAAAGTTCTGAAATGCCCTTAGATTTGTTCAGTGCCAGGGAATCTGAATTTACATCAAATGCTGCATAATTCATATGGCACAGACAGCAATTATGAGTTAATTGAGGGGTGTAATGTTTAAAAAAAGATATGCTATGAAGAACATGAGGAGTGTTGGAATGAAAAAAGGTTCTTCAGCCCATTGAGGCTCATTTTTTAAAAATATTATTTTCTTTAAAATTATACTGATTGTCTTTCGAAGAACACAAGAGAACCTTAAGTTCTCTGCTTCTGAACCCTTTCTTGTTTAGGAAGAATCTGAGACACTATTTTTTTTCTGGGATAAGTATTTTCAATGTTAGGTATGAAATTATTCCTTTCCATTTTACCCACTGTTCTAAAATGTGTTCTTGATTATCTCTCAGCAGCAACTATAATCTTAAAATCAGATATACTTCAGTTAATACAGTTCTCTTGATCCTTTCTCACCTTTCAGATTATAGGGATTAAATACTATAAACTATCTATACTGTTGTTGCTTTTTTCCTACAGTCAACAGAGTCATCACTTTTCTCTGTACCTTCTCACATGTATAATACCTACTTTTCTACAGCTGGCTTGAATGGTTCACTGGTAATCTGAACAGTTTCTGGCCTGTTTCCATGCCTTTGAATAATGAGGACATTTAGCACTGTTAAGAAAATGTTTGTGTTTTGCATTTCAAGTGTTACTGTGCTGACATTAACTATAGAGGAAATCCACCTCACCTACACAATGCTAATGTCATCAGACTTTCAAAGAAATTCTTAGTGGAGGCAGGGAGATGAAATTCAAATATCCCAATCTATAGGCAGGTCACAACAGGACTATAACAAAGGATCTTGACATCTGCTATTTCATTCTTGAGGCTAGGAAAAAAGGTTGGGGCCACTCTGCTACTGGCCTGGTTTGTAGGATTCCTTCCTTAAGTTGCCTCCCTGCTGACCCTGCCATGCCAATTTGCTCAGGTCTGAAATGAAGTTCCCACTTGTAGCATGTAGGATCCAAGAATTTACATCACAGATCATAATATCTTGTGCTGCTCTATTGTCTGCGCAAGCTGATAGGAAAGGTTTTATTTTTGTATTAACTCTCTGAACCTACCTACTGTTTAAAAAAACTACCACTCTTCAACACTAAAATATGTGCACATTTCTTTTTAAACTTGAGTATGTGGCAGGGTCATTTTTTGCCTGGATTTGAAGTGGAGTGAGTCCATTAAAAAAATTACCTGCTGCTGTTCAAAGAGAATTTTGATATTAAATTTAAATTTTAATTTCTATTGAAAATATTCACTGAAAAGAATGCAGACCAAAACATTGTTCAGTTATTATTATTTTTCTCCAAAAGTCCATTTTAAAACCTGTGAAGTAGTAGTTGATGTCATATTCAACAAATAACTTATCCATTCAGCAATAAAATATACAAGTGTAAGAATTTGCTTTGATTATTTATATTACTTTTAATCCGAAAGGAGTCCACACTGAAAACCAAGGGTAATTTCTCGAGTTCTTTGGGAGAAGAAACCAGTGGCATGGCTAAATTGCATGTATGAATTACCTGGTATATGAATCATTCCCTCTGTTGTAACTGGGCACTGTATGTGTGTATGTCACAGTATGTTAGGCAGCAAAAAAGTAGTCTGGTTCTACTGGAAGAATTGTTGGATACACTTGGAAGACTCAGGAGCTGAGGAGCAAAGGAGAGAGGAGGCACCTCAATTAGCTTAATTTACTAGTATAACCATGTCACACACATCGATAATTATTTCATCACTATTAGTGATCCATGCATCAAAGAAGACCAGTCTTAGCTGCCTGAAACAATAGTGAGTCAAGTCTCAGTTGTCATCAGACTCTGTAGTGCCATTGCTAGGACTGTTCATGGGGAGTTTCTTTCTTACCATATTTCTGTATGCCTCAAAATCCTCTTCACTCATATTATCCTGGGAAAAAAATATCATTTGGGAGCCGAGGTTCTTACTGTACTCTTTGTTTTCAAAGTTATTCTTTAAATTCTTAAATGCTGCCTATTTTAGTTCAAAGGCCCAAGGCATCCTGATACCTATCTTTTTTTTTCTCCCTGAGTGTTTTCTTTCCTGTTATTCCCTTTGGTACAGTACCTATTTCTTACTAAGATTTTTATCTAAACTCAATCCTTGGTTCCCAGATTTCTCTAATAGCTTGTTTGAAGCGGAGTGAAATGTGGTACTGGTAATCCTTGTGGCCTTCAGTACAGTATTTGGTGCCACATGGGAAATTATTGGTGAAAGCAGGTGAGATGAGCAAGAACTGTAAAGTGGATAAGGCACTGGCTAAAAAGAACTGACAGAGGGTTGTGCTGAAAGGGGAAGGAAGGCTAGTCAGATAGGTCCTCAAGGACCACTCTTGGGACTAATGTTAGTGTTTCTATTTATGACCTGGGCACAGAAAACAGATGTAAGCTAATGACACTTGATGCTAAGTGGATAAAGTAGGTTAAGAATGTCACAAAAGAACTGCATGCTGGTCTGTATTGGTAGAAGTGAGATTTAATTTAATGTTCAAATTGTAAAGGAACAGTTCATACTATAATCTAGAAGCTGTACAAATGGAAAGAGTGGGGAAAGCAAAATTCCAGGCCCTTTAGCTAATCACAATACAGCTATGAATGACCAGTGCAACACAATTGTGGAAAAAGTGTGATCTGAGAGTGTCTGATAGAAAAATTAATATAGGTAAGCATTGATAGTATTGAAGTAAAAAAGATTTCTTTTGGAATGATGAGTACATTGGCCTCTTAGGCAAGAAACATGATTTCAAGGTATAGCAGAAAAGATTTACTGGGATGAACAAAAAAACTTATATGCTACTCCATGAAAGAAGGGAAAACAACTTGATTAGTTTAGCCTAATATAATGCTCTTTCTTCTATAAGGAAAGTCTGGAAAAGAAAAAGGACTGTTTGTCTTTAGAGCGAATACTGATACAAATAGAACTGGCATCATATGTTTTAGAAATCAGAAGGACTTGTCTGAAGCAGTTGTCCTAACATAGTAAAGGAGTTGAGGAACTTTGGTGGCTTTTAAATGAGACTGGATGCCTTGATTACTTTATGATTGCTTAACTCAGAAAAAAAAGTCCCTTCCTGCTTAAGATCAGTAACATAACATTATGCTGCTAACACAAAGACTAACTGATGAAGTCATCAGGAGGATTAGCAAACTAAAACTTTGAATTTCTGTGTAGCTATCATTTCCTTTACTAGATGGGTCTTGAGTTCGAAGGGAGTAAGAGACACAGTTTTCAGCTATAGTTAAGGCATGGCTCAAATAGATCTGCTGTCTAACATGCCCTGTCTTACTGATAAGAAAGCCAAGGGGAATGAGAGAAGGAATGAAGGTTAGATTTTGAAAAATCCTTTAGAATAAATATTCCAGCCTTTGTCAGGTCCTCTCTGGGCAGTTGTTCTCTGGAGCTGACATGTTGATGCTTTCAGTCTTATCTAGTACTGGAGGCTGGATAAGCCCTACTTGTTTAATAACCATATTTGTACAGCACCAGACTATGGTTTTTGCATCATAGACATTTTCATTTTCCAGTTTATTTCAGTGAGGAATTTTGAACATTTCTCTTTAATTTTCTATTTATAGACTGTAATGAAGACTGAAGATGGTGGCTAGATAAAACAAATATCAATGACATAAAGTTGCTGATTTTCTCTCCTAAATTAGTGGCTATAATAATGATCTGGGAGATCCTGAAGAGTAGCAAGAGTGGGTAAGAGCCTTGAATGTCTTTAGCAAAGAAGGACTGCTCCAGGAAGGAATAATTTCAATGGCCATTGATTTGGAGCTGTAAAAGCATTGTGTTTTTAAGTAATTTTTTATGTTACTTGTTTTTATGCTAAGCTAGCATATATATCCATCCCCCTGACGCTTTTGCTTTCCCTCTAAAATTGTAGCATTTTTCAACTTTGGGCTCAAAAAACCATTGAACAAATATATGGGGGAAGTGTAATATAATGCATTTGAATTGGTATCATTATCTAGAAATCTGCTTGCATTGAGTACTACTCTGTATTCTGTTGTAAAGGACACAAAAAGGATTGTCCGTGAGAATAGAGAGTAAAGGCTGAGTTCCATGGCTTAAAACCCTTCCTATTGCCCATGAGGATAAAAGATGGACTCTTCTTTAGACTCACATGGTGTTTTAATCCAGGCAGCAGGGTTATCACTCTGTCCAGTCAATAGCAGCAGGTCGGCTGTGAACAGAGAAACAGGGCACACTCCCTTACTTCTCGCAGGCAGCTGTGCTTGTTCAGTTGGAGCAAGAGTCCAGGATCAGCCTTGCTGCCTCTGACAAAGCACATAATGCCCTGGAGTCTGGGTCTCAGGAGAACAAAAATGAGATCCCTGTCTTTACAAGAGCAAGTAGTGGAAGAGGATTGAAAAGCCAGAAACAATATAAAGGAAGAGACTAAACAACCTCTTCAGCAGGAAGAGAAATGTGGAATCTCATCAGCATTCCTGACCTCAGTCCACTCCCTTGGGCCTATGCCAGGCTGCTCACAAGAGAGGAAGCTGATTAGCTAACCTATTTAATCCCTTCTCCTGGGTAGTTCAGAAAAAGCTGTCTGGCCTAAGTGAGAAATAACAGTTTTGTAAGTTTGTCTCTAGTCTTGGTGTCTGATCAGACCAATCACTGAATGCTGTGTGCAGCTTCGCTAAAGAAACAGTAGTAAGTTGATCAGAGTAATTTTCCATCAAAATAATTTTGTCTGATGTATTAGCTTAGAAAAAGGTAGATCAGGGTAATATGTATTACTAGAGCAGCATGCTAATATCGTCATATTCTTTCTGGTACCCAAGCTAATTCACAACCAGCTCAGATTATTTAGCAGAACACTGCAACATAGTTTACTATAGCATCTTAAGGATCAGACCAGTCTTGAACTATATAAATGGTGACTTTAGTGTTCATGAAATTCAGTAATAAATTCCTATTCATATGATTTTATTAGTTGAATCATGTGAAAAACACCTTTGAGCCAGGGGTGTCTGTTTTAGTTCTGCGGCACCATGCCATCAATATAAAACACGGTACAATGAAGTCAAAACTTCCCTGAGGATCATATCCAGCACCAGTGATTCATTAACTCAGGTCTCATACTGGATGGGAACAGATTAATACAGTAAGAACAAAGGTGCCAGATGTGTAGTTTCTTGGCCGCGTTTTAAAGTCTGTATGTCAAAGGCCAGAATTGAAGGAAATGTTTGACCTTTATTCCATAAGTCCCAGGAAAGGACTTCTGGCTACTTTCCTTTATGTATGGTAATGTTAAAAAAAAAAAAAGACTGATGTAATTAAAATCATTTTACATGAAAAAAAAAAAAAAATTACTTTATTCAGGACTGAATGTTGCTCTCTTGGGGCAAATAAAACAGGTTTCAAGGCCTAAAGGGACTAGGCACATGCTTACCTTTACATATGTGAGAGGATAGTGAGAACAAACAGAAATAGCAAACTTCCCTGATGAATTACATGACTTCAGGAAAGAAGCCAAAACCTGGTCATTCACAATGAAAGAGTAAAGTTCCTCTTTTGAGAGCAAAGGCCAAACTTTCAATTAGGTGTGGAGCCATGGCTCATGGCCTTGCCTTATTAGTGGAGTTTTTAAAGAAAATAACTGTGAGTCAGTGGCAAGTTTCTGTGCAGTGCAAATTATCATGCTCTGTCTGTCTAGATACAGAATACAACTCTATTATCAAGACTCTTCACCAAGAACATTATTTCCCATTTTCATGTAGGTCAATGTAATGAGAGATTCAAATAACTAGCAAATACAGCTTACAAATAAGAATAAAGTAAATGGTTTGATACAAACATTGCTTTAATTCATAATGCAGTAAATAAGTAACAAAAATGTGATAATATTTTTTTTGCTGTTGTTTTGTTTGGAGATGTAATTTAAAAGATACTGACTTCTCTACCTGCACAGGCTGGTTGTATTGAAATCTGATGCTTTGATATATGTCATTGTTAGTAGAGCTGTACTGAATGAGCAGATCTGGGATTACACATCAAGACGACTATGGACTGGAAGATTAGTGAGACAGGGATGCTGAAAGGTGCATTCCTGCATGCTTCTGCAGTGCTCCTGCATTCATGTGGGGTTTGAATCTGTGCAACACTGCAGTGCCTTTGCAGGGTCACAAGACTCGTGAGAATGTTAAAATAATCCAGTAACAGACAGAGAACACAGTGCCAGCAAACAGGTGACAGGTTCATCAGAGATTTACATAAATTGATTAACCCTGAGAACCCTGTGGGTGATTAGTCTGCTGATGCATAATTTCTCATGCTGATACAAGTCCTTCCTTTCCTCTGGATCACTCCCAAGTGGTCTGAGCATTATTCCTTTGGTGTTAGTGACCACCATGGTCCAGGCTGACTGCAGGTTTGCCCCTTGAGAGGGAGCTGGGGTGGAAGCTGGTGGTGGTGATGGAAAGAGCCAAAGCTGTGGCCTGGCTGCAGGCCCTCCCACCATGGGCTCTCCCACCTGTGTGTGCAAGGATTTACAGAAGAGATGGGAAGTAGTTCTGGTTTGGTTCTCATGACAAGTAGTAGACAGCTCTGAAGACAGTATGAAAACAAAGCAGTCTGTTCTCATGGGGAGTGCTGAGGGTCTGAAGTCTTCTATGAGCAGATGCTATATTACTGAACTCGTTACTTTCATGCTGGTTCGGGTACCTGTCTCTTTTTTCTCTTTCAAATCACTAGTTGAAATGTAGGTTGTTTATGCGAAATTCAGAGAAACATCACAAGTGACTTGTTTTTCAAGTTCCTGAAAATAAGGTTTACTGAAAGATTTGCCACTTACTAGTTCTCATTTCACAGGTTGATTTAAAATGTCTTATGTTACAAAATGAGAAAGTATTTGAAAAAATTAAGGTATTATAATAGAAATAAAGAGTGATTATTTTTCTTCAGAGAATATTTCCTTTAATTTCCTAAGGTATGCTGGTTTGTGTGTTAATGTAACCAGATATTCAATATATTCCAGATCTTGTTATTATAACTCTAATGATTTGTACTGATAATTTGCTCCAAGTATGTAATAGTGCTTATATATAGGAATAGGTTAGAGCTAATTGCCACACAGTTCTTTTTATTAGGGCTATAGAGATTAGTAGCCCACCCAAGTTTATGAAAAATATACACATTTACAAGCATGTTGATCTGATTAAGGCTGAGAACAGTCCTTCCAAACATAAATACATATAAATCTGTAAATAAATGCACGTTAAAAGAAAAAAAAAAAGAAAAGAAGTGATTTTTTAAGGAATGCCTTCCTTTGGTTTCCTTTGTGAAAAGGCATATGTTTTTCAGTTCATAGTTTTATTTATTTATAGAGTTGCTTGTATTTTAGGTTTTTTTATGAAGTAATATTCATTACTACCACTTACTACTCTACTAAACCAAGAAGATTCCATGTCACCAGAATTGAAGATCAGTTGGGTTTGTGTGTGTCTTGTTTCCATGTTGTGCAGTTGTAATTCATTCTGCCGACTCTGATATCATACCTATAAACATACCTGGGAAGGCAATAATAAGGTAGTTGCATTCTTTATAAAATGGATATTATTTTACAAAATAAAGGTTGTTCTAAACTCCCATGGTGGGTTTCTACCCTGCCAGCTGAAGGCCACTCAGAAGTAGATCCTTTAACCTTCTGATGGATTTGTTTTGTAGGATTTTTATACTGTCTTTAAGAACTCTGTTCAATTAAATAAGTACTTAAAAATGCATGACAATTCTATGTACATTAAGAAAAATGTTATAAAATCAAACATATTTTAATATATTCGTGGAGATGTACATTTATGTTTTTTATATTAAATGAAGACGTGTTAATGATACCTGGAATAATAAATAATACATGGGAACATATGTGGAAAATATAAGGGAAGGGAAAGAGAAAAAAATGCAATAGACATCAACATTTGAATGTACTTTTTTATATGTCACATTTAATTGGGCTTAGGTGCAGCATTGTTGTGTATTTACAGTAATATTGTGCTGATGTATGTTGCATGCTGTACCACTCAAAAGTTTTGCACTGTGGTAGTCTCTTAAGTTTCACATTAGTAAAAACAAGCCTGAAGTGTAAGATAGCAAGATGAAGTGAATTACCACAGTATTTTAATATAATAATTATTTCATACCCTGTAATCCTTTTTTTTATCTCAATTTTTACTTTTTCAACCCATTTTGATGCCCTTTGTTGGGCAGAATTCACTCAAGAGTTTTTCTTTTTGGAGTTTGTGTTTCTGTGTATTGCTTCTGTTTCTGTTTCAGACTTTTTCTGGCAAAGGCATATATGTGTCGGTTTTATGTATAGAGAGAGCTTTACTTTCTAAAATCCTGTTAAACACTTCACTGTCTGTCTATGAACCTGGATTCCTCCTTTGGTCGTTCTGAGGAAGTTAGACAGTTTCAATCAAAAGAAAAGACCAGCTGGTGTGAAGTAATTTCCATATACTTTATGGGTGGCATTCTCTCTCCTTTTCCAGCCTCTGCAGACTGGATAAGAGGGCCAAACATCTGCACTTGGGAAGTAAGGTGAGTGCTCTAGTCAGAGCTGCCAGGGTCAGCCCGGTGCTGCTTCATGGGCTGGCTGGTGTACACAGAGCTCAGGACTGCCTGCATCACACCTGGGGACTACCCAGCTGGCACAGCAGCCTGTATTAAGGTGATATTGATGCTTAAATCCTCCTTAGCTGCTCCCAGGCATCACAGTCTGTGAGTTTTCCACTGCTGCTCTCCTTCCCCATGTACAGCTGAGAAATAAAGCAAGGATACCAGATTGGAGAAGACATGTTGATACCCCTTGTATTTCTCCTTTGGTAATTTCAGCCTGATTTTGCAATAGTAGTTAGCTTTAGATTTTAAGTTCCTGAGGAAAAAGTTTTACTATCCTTGTATCACACAGCCTATCTTCAGTTTTGATTATTAGAATATTATACACTTATGAACCTCAATTTACTTGTTTAAACATGTTTTGGGTGCTTGGATACATAGTAAAAAACACTTGTTGGCTGAAAATTTGTACGTCAGCCCTTCATTAATTTTCTAACATTTGAAGCCTTCATTGATTTCTGTGGGTGTTGGAGTGGGCCATATGTTATGTCTGCCTTAGAGGCTGCAAGCTACTGTCAAGATACTAAAGTAGGTTTTGTCAAAAAAATTTAACTGCCACAATACATGCAAAGCTTGGCTGGACATTAAGAAGTAGTAACTTCCAGAAGGTCTCCCATGTCCGCGGTGGGAAGGAGTGTCTGTTAAACCCACCTTGCAAATGCCCAATGCAATTTCTTATTCTTAAGTATTTAGTCAGCTTTGGGACCTGAAAGTTTCTTGTCTAGCTTCAGAAGTTGCAGCAATTCCCTCTGCTGATACTGTCTGAAAATTCAGACAAATACTGCCCTGTGATGGTCTTCTCACATTGTCAGGCTCTTGTTCCCACTGAATCCCAGAGTGACAGGAGCCTGTGAAAGTAGACAAGATTCCCATATCCTGAAGCAGACCAGTAGACTGCCTGGCACTTAATTGTTCACGTACATGAGATCATTACTGTGAGAATATATCTGAGGCAAAAAGACACCAGAAAATCCTGCTGAGATACAGTGGGGCAGGAGATGTAACTATTAAGTATGAGAGAAAAGATGGCTTTAACAAAAGGGCCAGCTGTGTTTCTTCCATTGCAGATGTAACTGTCCCTGCAGTCATGAGGAACTGAGTATGTGTACCTGACACACTGCATTGATACAAGTAATTTCAGTTATTTTAAATACCTAGGTTCAGTTATGTAATTGTTTGATCTGTCTGCACATGTTCTCACTAGAGAAAGTACTCAAACAATTGCTGTTGCTATTAATATTATTTGGATAAATCCTCAAGAATACTGAACAACAGCATCTTTCTTGGGGAAACACCTGAGTCTGCAGGTGTTCAGCATAGTAGGCTTCTGGATAACTTAGACTGCATCCTGGGCTTAACCCTTTGACATTGTCAGGATTCAAAGACATTGTTCTCCCCCAAGTCCCACTGTGCATTTGGAGAGAACATAGAATATACTGGCACTTAAGTTCCCAGGAAAAAATGCCGCATATATTTAAACCACTTACTGGTTACAGCCTCACCAGGTGTCTTTAATCTCTCTCACCAGGCAAGGACTGGATCCTGAGGAACTCTTCACATTCAGGAGTGTTTTTTTTTTCCTCAGGAGGACATTTAAGATGGTCAAGAGAGCTTTATCTGAGAAAGAAGCACAATGATATTGAACAGAATTGCTTAATTAGTTGTATTAGGTATTTAAAGTTAAATAGAAGCAGCCTATGATTTTTATTATGGTTTTGAAAAGCTGCACTCTGTGAGGTACTAGCCAGTAATTGGGCATGTGTGTAAACAAAACATATATACAACTTGACTTATTTGTATGACAGCAGTAGAAAGATTATCATCATAACATCCTTCACAGAGTATTTCATACCAGGCAGCCTGCCCCAGCTGTAGTTCTCAATCTTTATTAGATCTATTATGCAAACACAGAAGGCTTCTTGAGTCAGCAGAAACTCAGCAAGCTGATATGTGTTGTTCATGCTGCCTTGCAAATCACTTGCCCTAATCACCTAAGAGTTGATTAAAGTGGAGGTTGATTGGTTAATTCACTCTCAACCTTGGAGAACCCATGAAATTGATTATTATAGTAGTTATTTAAAATATGAGGTATGTCATTCTTTCTTAGGATTTAGTTGTATTTTACAGACAAATATGAATTTATGGATAATGATTTAAAAAAAAAATTAAAAGAAAAAGAGAACAAGAACTTGCCTGCTAATATTTGTTAATATTCCTGTTTGTATACTACATTTCTCTGACTGATTCACAGAAGTCATGGAAAATGTGAGAATGAAGAGAATATAAACCAAAAAACTATTCTCTCATTCTCATATGCACCTAAGTTTACCTTACTAATATTTTCCTCCCTATAGAGTTAAAAGCAATAAAGACTATTGGGAAAATCTCTCTCACATACAGCAATACCAAAGATAATCTAGAAAATACCTGATGTTCCAAGGGAAATGATGGGAAAGCTATTAATTGGGTGGAGTAGTGCTATCCTAGTTCCAGTGTTCTAGAAAAACGTTACAGTTTGCAGCCCTGCCCTGATGATGAAAAAGAGAAAGGGGGCTGAGTAGTTTCCCAGCACTGCACTGAAAATATCTGTGAACACTGACAGGGTTTCATGGTCTCACACAGTATACCATATGTTTCTCCTGGCCAAAGATGGTAGTAGCTGTAATGAAAAGAGGGTAATAATGCTTCAAAGGTCAAGCATTGAGTAAACGGAAATACTGTTATAGTCCTGCATGTTGTTCTATTCTTTTGCTTTATGTATGTTGAATTAATGAATAAATAATGCTTAGAAGGCAGCTTTAAAAAAAAAATATTTTACTAATGTGTTGACAGTTTCCCAGAGGTAAAAAGCTTTACAGGTAGGAACACAGATGAGCTTATGAACCAGAGATCCTGGCCAAATATTTGGTCCCAGAGTAACTGGTCAAGGAAGCAGCACCATTCAGGAGACGGGTTAAAGTACAGATCACATGGATAAAGAGGGTGTTGAAAGCATGAGCTGTCCTGTCACATCTGTTTCTTTCTCTCCTTCTTTGCAGAAAAGAAAAAAAAAAAAAAAGTAGATATTTGGTCTTCACATGGAAAGTTACTATGATTTCTTCTTGGCCAAGATGTCTTAGTAAAAATTAGCAGAATTTGCACTCTTTCACAGGCAAGAATAATCAGATTTCAGTATTGATGTGGAGTAGGCCTAGTACATGTTATGGACAGCAGGCTTTCTCCTTTGTGTTTCATCAGTTCCTCACCAACTTCCACATTACTGAGACCACAAAGCTGGGGCCTGTCCCCAGTTCCCCAAAACACCACCACGTATCTGAATGAAAGTCATTGACTGGCTGCTTGTCCCTTTCTCCTTTGCATTCTCACCAGCACAGTCTGATGAGCTTTGGACTGGTTTAGTTTTTATATTTTTTAAAAACTTTATCAGATATATTAATCCAAATCCTCATCTCCTGTGCTGGCTGCTGTAGTGTGTCCTGCACAGCTTCACTTTCCTTCACTGGTTTCCTGTGCACATTTATTGAGGCAACTTCTCTTATCTGGCTGCATTCATGGGAGTTGCTAAAAGCCATAGAATGTAAGAATTGCATGTGTGTGCCTTCTTTTTATAGTTACTGTCTACATCTTTCTTCCTGCATGAAGTTGATTAATTCTTCTGTACAATGCCTTGAGGACTTACTGTGTCACGTATCACATCTGATAGATCTTTGAAGTGCATTTATGAAGACATCTGCAGGCAACAGTGTTGTTGGACACTACATTTATGGAGGGTATGTCTTGGGTCCTGTCCTTACTGGGAAACAACCATGTCTGTTTATTTCCTGGTAACTAATTTCTGGTCATTTCTTTGTCAGGTAAAGGGGGTGCCATTCAGACGTGTATATTTTTTTTCATTACTTATGCAATGCCAAAGAATAGAGGCATTGGGGAAAACACTGTTGCATGCAAATATTTGGTCATTTTAGTTGCCTTCTTGCAAACACTGGCACTTCCCAAGAGCTGCAAATTCTCAGAACCCCAGCTTTCTAAAGATCAAATTCAAACTGACCAACCTGCAAGGAGTGGTGATTTCCTGCCTGTACCTTTAAGAAAATAGAGTGATAGATTTTCATTCTGAACAGGTACCATGTTCACTACTGTATACTGCTTTTTCCAGCTGGGGTTCACACTACCAGTTGATTAGAGGCTTTTCATGCTGCTAAAGGACAGTGAATTGCTGCAGATCAAATGTTACAGGTAAAGGCGGATGACCTCCTCTACTTACTGGGAGAAATTTGGAAGAGGAAAATCATATATATTCCATAAACTGCCACATTTGACTGTCAGAGAAAAAATACAGATGTGTAATCACCTTTCAAATGGATATTTCTAAGCAGATATTTTTAATCACCTATTTTCTGTACATGGCTTTTTTCATCTGTTAGAACACAATAGCTCCATCCACATTTTGAATTCATATTCTGTTACCTGAATCTCAATTAATACAGCAAACAACGTGGGTTGAGAATAGACAGGACTTTAAAACACCTACATCCTGGCATACATAGAGTCTTGTGATTTCTGTATGTCAATGTACTTGCTGTTGTCCCTGACTAAATATAGAAGCAAGCACTAATATTGGAAAGTTTTTTGCTCACTTCCAGTTGCAGGAGTTTCCCAGTGAGGTATGATCTGTGTTCTGAGGATTGAAGCTTGACAAAAGGAATATTTTCTTTACATACTTTTAGAAGATTTCCTGAAATAATGTATAGTCCACAGGTTGAAACTACTAGAGTCCCCATTTTTTCCTGTGTTTGGGCTCTGGAAGCAATGCTTCTGTAAAACCCCTTAGCCTTTTTGATGCTATGCAGAGGCTGCAGTATGAGGGCTAACCACAAAAGGATTATTTTCAGGGAATGGTTTACATCTAGTTTTAGAGCATTCATGCTGTCAAAGCAATATTATCATAGTTGAGAAGCAGACCCATAGTCCATCTTACTGCACAGTAAGCTGGCTAAGGAGCACCAAAAAAGTGAACACCAAAGTGTTAATGCTTGACTGTATTTCATCTTTGCTGTCCAAAAACTGTACTGGAGCTACAGCTTGACTGAAAGATTTTCACAATTGCTGGTGGAGAGTGGAGCCTGATGGTGTTAGGCATTCCACAGGAAGAAGCAGACAGACACAGCTCTCACTTGTAAAACAATAGATAAATATATACAGAAGGAAGAAACATAACCAGCAAGCTGCACACAGGTTGGTGCAAGCAAATCTCAGGTGAGATTCATAGCCTAGGTCTCAGTTTTGAGAACAAGTAAGACAAAATGGAAAGGAAAGTGTAAGAGTTGAAAAGGAGTGAAAATAATTCTAAGTTTTTTAGTCATTTTGTGTGACTGAGAGTGGAAAGAGAAATGCATGGAAACTAATTCAGTCACATTTCATTCTATCCTGTGTGTCCTGGGTTACGGCCTCAGCTTCAGAACTGAGTGTGTCATTTGCCTCAAATATGATGTCCAGCAACTATGAATAATACTATGCCAACTGTATATAGACATTAATTAACTGTAATATCACTTTTAATTAGTTTTTTTAAAAGGTGTAGGTTAAATTATCAAAGATAATAATCACAAAAAAGGAACTCATCCTGATTTATTTTTATTCATGTGTGAAACAGAAGTTTGCTTATGTAGTTGTTTAGAGTTTTTAAATCAATGATGTTCGTGCCATGCTTTGAGGACATGAGATGAATTAATTCTGCTTGAATTTTTTTAATACTCTTTTACTGCATAGATGCTTAAAGCATGATTAACAGAGGTGGTTTCATCTTAAAACCCCAGATCAGAATTTCCCTAACAGCAAAATTCTGAATTTCTTACCTTAGAACTTACTGCTGTTGGAGCAGAATAGTATCCAGAGACCATCTGGGTGCTACCACCTTTCTGCTTCACAGGGAGGTGCTGTGAAGGTCTTGGAGAAACGTTCAGCCCTGTTACAGCATTTATTGAGATTTTTAAACTATCAGTAATCAGAATGAAAATACATATCCTCAGCATCTCTTAAGAAAAAATAAATGCAGAACAAAAGCTTTAGCAGAAAAAAAAAGTTTAATTTTTCATCACTTCCATGCATTTTTATTATAATTTTAATCACATTAATAACACCTGGTGTTTGGAGCTATTTTTGACCTTGTCTAAAAAGAAAGTTTATTCAAAACAGTCTGCAGTGACGAACTGTTTCAGTGACATTTTTCCATTTTTCATACACTGATTATTTATGTATTTTCACATTATTTAATAACTGGCCAGCTCGTACTGTCTCTAAACTCTCTAATCTGTTTATGTGAAATGCAGGCTTATCTCAGTTGGAAATACTATTCTCCACATTTTACAGAGCCAGCCCCTCATGGTTACCAACCTTTGAGATTTTTCTTAATGCATAATATTTTGTCAAATCAATATCCAGAGCAAAATTAACCCTGATATCACTCAGAGAATAGCTGGTCAAAGCTTTTCTGACATTACAAATTATTACAAAGGAAACTGTCAGGTCCTTTAAACATTTTGCTGGAGCACATCAATTTTGATGCCATTTCTTTAAAAGTTGGTAAACAAACTACTAAAATTGTTTAATTTAGACTTTTTAAAAAGCATATTTTACTTTGAAATGACTTTCAATCATTTATGTATAGGTTGTTTTTTTTTTGTCAAGTGAAAGTGAGAATGAAATGTATTGAGTTTATCAACGCAAGTGTTTTTCTTCTTTTTCTAAAGTCTGTATATGGCAATGTTTCCTATTAAATGAAGTATTAATCAATTGCTGTAGGAACTCTAAGAAAAATTTCTCATAAAATGGAAAATACAAATTTCACAGAGTTCTCCTGTGAGGCTATGTGCTTAGACAGCAATAATCAGCTTTATAGATATGCACTGGAGAATGACCTCTTGCATGGCAACTTTGTACAAAAAGATCCATGTCTTTTAATAGAGCGTAAGTGAGTAAGAGTCATAATGGAAAGCGTAAGAGAAACCTCTTATGTAAAATATATGAAATAAGCCTTGCATTTCACACTGTGCAAATAAAGGCTGGCACTGCACCTCTGGGAAGGTGTGGAGTACTTAGAGCAGCTCCAGATGAAAGCAAGGGGAAAAGTCTTGGAAAAGTGAGGGATAGGGTTTTGATGTCTGTAGAAGACTGAGTGACAGTGTTCTGGTATGCAAATGTTATTTTTAAAGAGAAAGGGATTTTTTTTTTCTCAGAGAATAATTTGTTTTACTGTCTAGAATGAGAAGTAATGGTCCTAAATAAAAGCAAGAGTTTTAGGCTGTAACTGTGTTGGTAGGAAATTAGACACAATAAGAGCTTGGCAGTAAATCTAAACATTTGGTACTGTTTAGCCTTTGTGTCTACTCTAATGCACTGTGGTGTTTTCCTCTAGACTACATTTAGTCTGGACATCCCAACTATTCATGAAGTCTGAAACTGCATTATGAATGAATTGATTCAAATCCATATTTTTCCCATAGGTGTGGGTGCACCTGTAACAGATCTTTCAGGTTAGCTTCCTCCAAATTGATTCTAATTTATGAGCACCAAAATACTCTAAGAACAGAAATTACATGATACTGACTTGAACACTGTACTGCTCCTCTGAACCAAATCACTAATGTAAGCACCTTGCATTTTGTTATATACAGAACACAGACTTCTTGCTAGTGCTGAAGGCTTTGAATCAATGAATGAGATTGATGCCTTATAATTTAGGTGTATTTGTTAGGTATTACATAAGTATAGCTCTGTTTCCTGAGGTCGTTTCTACTGCTGTTTTCTACCCCAAAATGGCAAACTGGCATAGATAAACACTTTAATTGAAATGTGGGAAGGGGTCCCTGGCCTGAGTATGGAATGAGATACATCTCTTGGAGATACAAATAAATTAAACCTTCTGTGGATTGTAGAGCACTGGTATACTGCTAATATTTCTAAGCCAGTTTCATGAATTTTTCTTTTCAGAAGCTGACATTTTAAAAGTTTTTTTAACTTTTTTTGCTTTTTATTTTTTTTATTCCTAACACCAAAATGGATTTCTTAGCGTTATAAAAAATTTAAGCTAAAAATAGCAAAAATTTCAGCCTACGGCAAGTATTTATGATAGCTTTATAAAACTATAAAAATGGTCAGCTGGTTTCTAAACTCACAGTTTAATTGAGTGGCATGAACTTTAATTAATTAAATGGTTGCTTTTCTTTTTAGTTGAATTGAGATATTAAATCTGTGTTTCCTTTTTCAAGAAAATGAAAATAATTGGGGCACTATAAAACACTAAAATCAATATATTATTATACTCATATTGCTTTTGATTTTTTTTTAAAGTTTCCTATTGCTATTAAATGCTCAAGGACTAGCTGTTTTCAAACAGTCTGATAACAGGTACACTGGAAACAAAATGAGACATAGCTTGAAGAATATCCCATGTTTACACTACGCAGTTCCAAAATAATATGATTCTCACCTGCAGGCTGGGAACATCCTCTTGCATTAACATAGCACTTTGTTCACTTTTTGAAACCTTAAGTCCCACAAGTTTTAGTTGCACTTACTTTTCAGTTTTTACCAGCTTTGTCCCATACAGTGCACTGCTTTAATTCCCCCATTCATACACACCTAGACCAAATTTCTTTTCAAATGAAGGTACCATTCTGCAAAAATTTGTGCATATACTTTAATCAATTAACCATGATTAATTTAATTCTATTAACCATAAGCTAATCTCATTTAATGATATTATGACTGAATAATCATTTTATATGAAAATTTTCTCTGCTTAGTATATTTTCACTCAAATTAGTTGAATCCTTCCCAGTGGTACCAGGATATCTTTTTGAAACTGGGGAAATTACTGGATGAGAATTTCTGATAGCAATTCTGAGTTGTACAGCCAAAGAATAAAAATGCTATTAAATTTAGTGTGTGGCTTTACTTTCCCAATGCTTCTCCAGAAGCAGGATGATAGATTTCAGGTGTGTCCACGTGGATGTTGCTTTTAGTATATTTTGGTTTCTGACTAAGTTATCATCTGTGCCTCTTGGACGGAGAATTATAGTTCTGTGTACTACTTCCTTGCATTCCCCTTTGCAGCTGTACAAAGCATAGACACATTTTTTAATCTCCAGTGGGTTATAGCAATCTGATTTCAAGTTAATGTCTACTTACAATACAAATGTCAGTAATATATGCATCTATGCTGACCTAACATGACCTCACTACAGTCAGAACAGTTTTTAATGGCCAGTGGGACCTTCCAGGTTATGTTTCTGGCTGCACTGGTATGTAAAAGAAAGTCCTATCATGATTTTTCACTGCTGTGCAGCTGGTTACATTTTCCTGCAATAAGTGCCATTTGGGATAAGTATTATTAATTATATGCCCTGAGGCATACGAAAAAGACGTTTCTCAGCTGTGGACTTTTTTCTTTTTTTTTTAATTGATTCTTTGTAGAGGTCTCTAGTAGTATGAAAGAAGTATTACTGATCACATTTCTATGATTTGGAATAAGGACCAAATGTGATCTAGTTAAAGTGTTACAAGATCGTGGCAGTGGAAATGTCAGTTTGTGTCAAATACTGCATCCTCCTTTTCATATTCTGGGAACGAAACTGAACCCAGGTAGCTTTGTTTGTCAACACAACTCTTGCTTTAGATGGTATGTGTCAAATTGGTAGAACATTTGACTATATGTCCTTTTACACCACTTACTTTCCCCAATTTTCCCCAAAATCTTCATATGATCACCATACCTCTGATGTTACCACAGCTTTTGATTTATGGCTGGATTTATTTAGGGTTTTCTTAATTATTTATTACTCTCCCCAAAGTAAAGAAAAGAAAACTTTGTTCATTACAAGGTATTAATTCTTTTTCTCTGAATGAAATAATTACATGCAATCTTGAATATGCAAAGTAGAGAAAATGTCATTTAACTTTTTTACTTATACTTGAAACTTTTGGGACAACTTACTGTTTTCTATTTAAATATCTAATTCACATGCTGTGAGTTGTTATTTAGAAGTGCACATATATTCAGTGGGTAGTTTAGTGTCCAAATCTTATATTCTTTAAAGGACCTAAGCAATCAAAAGTAGACACTGTCTGCGTCCCCATTGCCACCATCTATGAGAAAAAGAGCCAGACAGGAACTGCTGTGAAGTGGAAAAGGTATTACTTACTGTGAACTGGAGAACAGTTATAATGTTAGAAAAGATACATTTTTATAGTAAATTTGTAATTTGCAAGCTATATTTTTAGTGTAAATGCTTGTAATTTTCAAAATATGATATGCTTTATGTAAAAGTTTGAATACACAGCTGCAGAATTAACATAAATATCTGGGAAAGAGATTTTAGTTCAAAAAACACCAGATATTTTTATTTTGAGATTCCTTGTGTATAGGCATACAAGGCATAAAAAAGAGCATATTTTGCTAAATGCTCGCTCTAACAATGTTGACCATGTCTGTCACAATTCTATGATTTTGTACTAAATTTAGTCTTCTAAATGGTTTTTAAAGTATTAGCAAAATTTTTAGAGATGTTTTGGTAATTGATTACTTTATTATTACAGACTTCTATGTAGTACAACAAACCAATAAGTGGTTCAAAACTAACTCTCAAACATATCCCTTACTTTGATGTTATTTAAGTATGATCCTGAAGTTAAGCAAGTTCTTTAAATACTCTGCTGAGTTAAAAAAGCTGCATAAGACTTATGTAACAAAGACTAAGGGAAAACAATACGTATAAGGATGTTCTTTTTTAAAAAGTTCTCCTAGACTGGTAGATTGTTCATTTCAACTAGAGCATAATTTATTCTGGTTACTTTCAACCTGTATCCCAGATGACTGACACGCAGAAAAAGCATAAAGAGCATTAGCTGAGCTAGATTTTTTTTTTGTAATGGAGAGCATCAAACTGAGACTGTCTATACAACTAATGATCTGGAACTAGAGATAAAAATAAGTTTCAATTTATTTTTGTCACCCGGAAAAGCTGTGTCCCCTCTACTTAAAAAGATGTTGAAAAAAAAAAAAAGTTACCTATTCTTTTGATCCAATACTCAAGGCTCACAGTGTTTTTAATCTATTTCCAGCCTATATACCTGGTTAGCAACCAGCTCCCCATCACTTTCTGTCATATCCAATAACACTCCCTCCTTTTCAGCTGCTATGGGTAACTTTTGAGGCTCTTTTTGTTGCTGCTTCTTGTCAGAAGTGTAATGGCTTATGCCCAGAGAATGCTTTTCTCCTAGGACATGCTGCCTAAGAGTATTAGCACCCAAAATAGTCCTTGAAGGTTTTGAGAAGACATATTTCTATTCCTGAGAGTCCTCAGCTTATTTTTAGATTGCTGGTTCAGGTGAAGAGTTGGATGCATATACTGTTCAGTAGAGATTCACCACTTCCAGAGAAACAGCAATATCTCAAGTGCATTTTCTCCAAGCACTTACACTTTTCAAAATGGATAACCTTAAGGGAAAAATGTATTCAAGAAAACTATTATTTTGGCTGCCGTATTAGAAAAAAACTACAGAGGGAAAAAAAAAGCAAAATCAGTTTAAGTGCAAATCTGACTCCAAATTCTATCTGTCAATAAAGATCTGACATCACAACAGTACAGGGTGACAGAAGGACTGAAGTGCTCTTCATTTCCAGGATGCTGCCTACTAGACTTTGGTCTTGCCTCTCTATTTATATGAAGAGAGCTTTTACCAAGATAGTGGGTATGATGTCAAAAGCACATCATGGCAACCCTCCATTTTCTTCCTAATTCATAGGACCTTATGATACAGCAAGTTTAATTACGTCTTTTGAGACTGTGAGAAATTAATGGAATTACTGCTAGGCTTGTATAAGAAGAAAATATTATTTCTGAAGTATAATATCTCATCTTTTTTTGTCACTTGTGTTTACTTTGTCATCAGGAGATCAGTGGTGTATCTCTACTCTTCCACTAAAACACTCTTTGTGTTTTGCAAATCACATAGCAAAATCATTTTTGTAAAGATCACACATGCCCCATTAATATAACATGTTGGGACTGAGACACAGGTGCAGCTCTCCTACACATAAACACACAAGCACAGGCATACAGACACACACCCTTACTGCATGCTTTCAGTGTTGTATGTCACTCCACATTATCCCTCTTTTGGTACTCAGTCTGTCAAATTCTGCCGCTCTCACTTGTACTTCAGCTGCTTCATGGAAATGCACCATAGCATATGAGGAAGGCTCTCATTCTCCCATCAAAACAGTGGAGAGTCCTTCCAGTGGTCCCCAAATATTGGATTAATAAGATCAGCAGCAGTAAGCACTCAGCAAGGCACTCTCCCACCTTGGCTCAGAAATGTGGTTATTGTTTTTTCTTAGGGACTTTCCCTTGTTCCCTCTCTTTCCTATAGAGAGATTGCAGTTCTTTGGAGAGAGATCAGGAAGATTCCCAGTGCTCAGCAGCTCTCAAAGGTGGACAACTTGTGACATTTTTAACATTCCATCCTTTTAAGGATGGGAAGGGATCCAGCTGACTCCCATCAAAGTTGGATTTGGCATTGGGCAAAGGCCAATGCAGAAAGCAGTGTTTCATGTCACATCTTCCACATCCTGAGCTGAAAACTGCCCCTTTCAGCAATGCAGTTAAACATGTGCTTATACCCTATTGACTTTCTAGCACTTAAACTCAACAGCTTGGCTGAATGGGGATACACTTAAGCAAATGAGTAAGTGTTTTTCTGTATCAGGTGACAGTGGAAAGGGGACTATTTGTCTTCTCTGCTTTTAATCTTCAGTCTTACTGTTCAGGAGTTTACATAGACAATTCTGGGCCAGGCAACCTCTTTTTGAAATACTGTATCCTCTTATGAGTGCACGTGTGTTTTTGTCTGGTTAATCAGCATGAGATATAGTGTATGAGGTGGACTGCTTCTCACTTTCCTCCTCCTAACACATTTCTCAGGTCACTTCCATTGAGTTACTTTTTTTATATATTGATTCTGGAAAAAAAGTATTGACTGCTTGTTTCAATACTGCCCAGCATAGCTAGATGTAGCAATTTAGCTCTCTTAAGGCAGAAATGAGCAAACTCCCACTGAGACAGCCATCCATTGATTAACATCAAATACTCACAGCCTTTAATGTCATTCTGCACCTAGACTCCTATATTATTAGGCAGTGTCTGGTTCAGAAAACATGGGGATATAAATCCAATTCCATTCTTACCCCCTCCCAAGAGGAGATTCAGAGATAAAACACAATCCACCTGAAGCATAAATATGCAGCTTAAGCTTAGATGCACAATATCAGTCAACAATTTTCCAGTGCAAGCTGTTGTTTTACATACATCTGTTTAATTTTCTCCATCATCATGCAAATGGATGACTATTGGGTAATATACATCTGAATAAAAGCATCATACTCTCTGCTTTGTGTCATGGTGAGTATGGCAATCATAAGAGCTCTTCTTTTCATGAGCTTACACACCACCTTAACTGGAGGACCTTTAGGAAAGGGCTAACCTTTGATATTTTTCAGAGCAGTACAAGGCAGTTTGAATGTTCTGATTTGCTCTGAACCATTTACCAGTATTAATCAACCTGGAAAACCACTAATTAACCAGTGGCAGATTCCCTAGCTCTAAAGCAGGTACTGCATAGCAGGGTTTCTGCTGTCTGCTAGTGAAACAGCCCTGCATGTTTCTAAATAGCAAAAATTTTAATTGTGTATGAGAGTAGATTTACTTTTTTCTCTCTGAAATATTAGATTAATTGAACATTTCCTGAACAGTGTCTCACTGCTCCCTTTACCAATGTAAAATCAATTTTTCCGGAAAGGATGTATACACCTGTGATTATTTTTACCATGAAGGTCTTGGCAGCTTCAAATTTCACAGTTTCCACACAGACAAGAAACTATAGCTGGTAGCCCATGAGGCTGAACTGTATTAACTTTGAAAACTGTGTGAACTGTTTGTGTGTGTGTATTTTAGTCAAGACCAAGAGCCAGTGTAACGAATAAGAATATAGATTTGAACACTTTTAGAAACGCTTGGGTTTAGTCCATTCTCTTCCATTGGGGGGTGACATGATTGCATTATATAATTACTTCATAGGAGTAAACTTCATGGAGACAAAAATGCTAATAAAATTAAGCTTGCTGTGAATTAAAATAGGTTGGAAATTTGTTGAGCCCTTTACAGCCTAAGGGAAAGGTCTTGTAATAGCCTTGTAGATGGGATGAAACTGATTAGATATCTAACAAACATTGTCAGAAGTTGGTACCTTCATGAAAAGAGCTGTATGAAGTGGATGCTAAGTACTCCAGAGAAACAGGATTTGATGCCCTGGTAAGCCATTTTCATGAACTTCATGTCCAGCATACACGTATACATACTACAGTGATATTCAGACAATATAACTTGCAATCATTGTTGGCTATAGAGGCAGTTAAAATGTTTATAATTTGATTAATATGTACTGAGTTGTCACACACTGTATTTTAATCAAACATGAAATACGTATATCTAAAAAATACTTACTGCATACCTATATCTTTATATAGCAGTCTCATACATCACTGCATACAGGCACAGAAGTTTTGGATGCAGTAAATGGCATTATTTAGATCCACAGCTTCATGCTCATAAGAGATAGCAAGTTCTGTAACAGTGCCAGTGGGAGGAGCAGGCCAAGTGGCCCAATACAATTCCTGCAGCAAGGGTAATGATGTGTGTAATGGGTAATGACCACTATATCTGTTGTTGGGGTGGCTGGAGCCAGCTTAGGCATATACAAAAATGGAAGGAGGGAGAGGCATTCCTCCTGCTGCACTTGTGCCATGACCAAATGAGTAAATGAGAGCTCTTCTTCATACACCTAATCTCTCCTGCTGGCTTTGCAATCCAATTTTGTTTTTCATAGTACTAAACAGGCTGGACTGCTTAACTGACGTGTAACCCCATACAGTTAGAAAGTTTAATGGAGCAGTGGATGTAGGCAAATCTAGCCCCTAGGTTGATAATTTGATTCAATATCACTTTGTCATTAACTCTGTGCTTTTTCACTCTGTGTTTTATAGATTTAAACAGTTTCTTCTACAAATGTAACTAGTGCAGAGACTTTAGTATTACATATTGGACTAAGTTATTAATCATCATGCTGGATTTTAGCTGAATATCAGCTGAGTGCAAAATAGCATAAACCAATCTCTTAGCAAATCTGTTTACTTTGCAGGGGAAAAAGACACATCTGCGAGAAAGATTTTGAATGACATAGATTGAAGAAATACTTTCCTGTCAGAGTATTTGGAGAGAACTGCACCATTTAATCACGTGCACAGTGCAATCTTACTTTACAGGCAGCCACTGTGTGTGTGGATTGTGGCTGGAGTTGGTCCTGGAAAGAGTTAACATTCCCCCTGACTGGGGGGAAGTCCACAGCTGCATCCCCTAAGCACAGGGATTTCCAGTCTCTAGGCCAACCCAGCTGTCAAGAATTAAGTAGCTCCTCAGCACTCTGTAAAAGGGAGGTGCTCAGAGGGTTTAATTTGGCTCCTATTAGGGGTTAGATGCTTTATAAGGGACAGCAGGGGAAAACATGAGTTAAAAAGAAAAACACACTCCTTTTCCTGCTCTTTTCTCCTTTTGTTAGCTTCAAACTTTGCACAAAGTTCTTTCATGTTTTCCTTTTAACTTGCTGTACATGGGCAGATAGAGTGTGTTTTTGAGTTAGCCTGTTAGCAGTATTAAGCAAAGAGCTTTTTTTCTCAGGTCTTGTTTCTCTTAGGGAGGAAAGGATTCTGGGCCAATTGTCCTCTTAAAAGCTGGGGAAGATGATCTCAAGTCTACCTTTGGTGACTATGACTTGTCATGACATGTTGAGCTAGGGTGTTATAAAATTGAGTGCCCTATCAGGTGAAGTTATTCTCCTTTAGGTCGAAAAGGTGTTAGGCATAATTTTCAAAACCTTGATTAGGGATAAGACTGCTGCTCTATTATGCAGTGTTCCATTAGAGGCTGTAGGTTACCTAAGAATCTACAAGAAAGGCTGAGGAGGTGGGAACCTGGTAGTCGTTTGAAAGATTATATCTGATGAATTAAAAGCAGTTCTCAGACTCCAAAGAGCAGTTGTATAATCTGTAACAAACTGTAGTAGTAGAGAAGCTTTATCATGGTTTGATTAAGGGTATTTTGAAAAACAACGTTAGAAGGTAGTCCTGTTAGCTCCTTTTGTGCTCTGGCATTATTTGGCTGTGGTGCTTTTATGTACTACCTGAAAAAACAGCTTCAGCTGTGCTGAGTCTGGATCTTCCCAAATGTGCAATCACATAACTCAGTAGTTATGAAAGTAAGAATTTATTGAGAGCAACAAATTTGTATCAACTTGGTGAGCTTAATTCCTTTATAAGAAATAGTGGCCCACCATATGTTAGCAACAGCAAGGATACCCTCAAGCAACTTTGTTTACACAAGTGTGTTGTTCTGTCATGGTTTTTGGGAGTTTTTTTGCAGTAAAATTGCATCTCATTGCTTGTTTTGAGACAAGGCTACTACTTTGCAGCAAAAAAAGAATCTCCCCCTCTCCCCTTCTTCTTACTGCTTGATGTCTATATTCACTTTGCTGTTATGGGTTTCTAGATGATTACGGGAAGTTTTCCCTAAGACTGTGTTTCTGCTTTATCCTGTGCAGCACAGATGTCATAATCCTGCAGCGATAGCCTCACTTCCTTTTACTGCATAAGTGTTTGATACCAGAAGCCCACTTTTACTGTACAGCAACTCAGGAGAAAAACAACATCTGATAGAATATTTTTTACAGACATATTGAATAAACAGGCAGAAGGGTCAAGTGGAGCCATGCAAATCACAGAACTTACTAAACCACTGATGTACAGAAAGTGGACCTCCTTGCATAACCCACATGCACACTGTTGTTTGACTAGGAATCCTTGCAATTGCTTGCAGCTTGCTGACTGGTCCTTGTTTGTATCAACATCCTCTTACTGAATTTTGTAAAACAGCAAGGGAAGGGTAATATTTCCAGAGGACACTATTTATGTAAGTCAGAAAGCACTTGACAGCACTTTGGCCTCTTGCATATAATGAGTCTATTTTTTCTTCTTTATTTATCCTTCCATGCTTTCAGGATACAATAAATCATGTCTTCAATTTTTTTAAAAAAGTTTCTTTATAAGGTATAAAAAGGCCTTTTATTGAAAAGAACCTTAGAGCACCTCAGAAACCAACAGGGCCTAGTTTTAGGAGTCCAGGCTAAGACTAATCTCACACGTTACTAGGATGTAAATTGTAACAGACACTGATGTCTCAGAACAATATGAGGTGGAAGGGCCAACAGGCTTTACTGGACTAGTCATGTTAAATGTTAAGTCTACTAGAGCTGTTAATTACCAGCTTAAACTGCCACCTTTTGTATTTTTAATTAGTAAAGTATGACAATTTCTTCTTCACCACAGGACAATGAAATATATTTTATAAGGCAAACAGCAACTGCAGGGTGTAGGCATGGTTATTATAAAATAATCGTGCCCGCAGGGATCAGGGAGGCATTTGGTTCTGCCTCGTGCCTCTTAAGAACCGTAGGGTGCAATTGCTGTGCAATGGTCGCCTCGCTGTCATTTCATATTATTTAACAAATTCCACTACATTGTCTTCAAGCTCTGCCTTGCGGTTATTGTGCAGAAACCAAAATATCTGCCATACTGACTGCATCAGCAGTTCACCTCCTATTTAAGTTTACTCTGCAGGGGGTACTTAACAAAGTTGTGCAATTTAGTGTCCAGGTGCCATTAGAAGGGCAGTCCTACATTTCAAGAGGCACATAATTGAGCAGGTCATAGACTAATTCATTAGCACTTTAATCTGAATGGCTGTCAGTTGTCGAATTCCCATAATACCTGTTTTACACAGGAAGTGATTACAGTGCTTCCTTCTAGTATTACTTTATAATCTCAGCTTTTGTATTTTGCAGACCATTGTGCTTTACATGGTTAAGTGCAGTCAGTTGAATAATTTGTTTACTTGAACTGATACTTGAGTGATATATATGTTCAGGAAAGTTTTTCTGTCTTGATTTGAACATACCATGTGAGTCTTTTTTGGCTATGAGAGATATTCTTCACTGTTGGACAAGTTTTTTGATGTTTAGCCAACTAAATCTCCATGTTCTACCTCTCTCTGTAAAGCCTTATTTTTTTTTTCCTTTAGAAAGTCTTTGCAATGAGTCCACTCTTGCCATCTTTTGAAAACTCTAATTAGATGGACCCCACTGCTTTCCCTGCTCCCCCACCTTGAATTACTTTGTTGTTCTTTTCATGTCTTTGTCCTTAGACCTATTATTCTCCTTTCAAGTTAATTATTTCATTTTGATTTTATAGCATCTGTCAAACACTCTAGGCATTTTCCATAAATTAAATCTGCAAACTTCAGCTGAGAGCTTAGCATAAACAACATAGAACAATTCCATCGAATAATCATTGCGCTCAAAATTGCATATCACTGTTTCTTGCCCCAGTATATCAGCAAGCATAATGGAGCTTTTGTTAATGGCTATTTTTTTCTAGTTGTGATTAAAAAAAAAAAAAAANGGAAAAAATATCATTACTACAAGCTCTTCCTTGTATTGTTCTGAGTCTTATGAAGTTTTGAAGCCTTCCTATTGACTACAGTAATTTTTATATTAGATAAAATCCTTACAAACCTATTTGAGAGTAAAATTTCAACTATTAGTAGTGAAGTCAGGGGTTTTGTGGAATAATGAGCATCCTGGAAGTGGTATTGTACATCTGTCCATAGATGTGATGAAGTACTGACAAAACAAACTTCATATTACATCACAAATTTCTCTTAGCCCTATTAGATAATGATTTAGGAAAATACTTATACTGCTGCAGTGAATTTAGTGAATTTCCGTGTATTGGTAGTTGATTCAGAACTAGAAAATCTGCCTGAAATAAATAAAATGCCTAATAAATAGCCCGAGCAGTTTGTGTATTGCTGAGTTGTTGCAAATCTGATTTATGATTTAATGAGGTAGGATGCGATTATATATAACCTTTACTATAGTAGTCAACACTGAAGGATCTGAACACTTCTCAGATGTTGGGGGCTGTTTTAGTCAAAGAGGAAACAGCAGAACATTATTCTGATTTCAGGACTTGAGGTGATTTACAGAGAAATTACAGCCTTGCCAGGAACAGAACCTCTGGGTCATCAAGTCCACTCTGTTGCTATTATAGCAGCAGCAGCATAAAACCCCATCAAATTCCATTTTTAAAGCAGCTCCTTTGCTGTATTAGAAAACTTCATTTCTCTAGTGGTCAAAACATCTTTCTACCATAACTTTTCTGTCCAGTTTGCCGCTTGTTCTTATATCAGCTTTGTATCAGAGCACTGAAAGCTCTGTTGTTGATCACATTGACTTGTTTGATAGATCACAATCATAGGGCTGTTAATTTTCCAATGAATGAACAATCTTAGCTCACTTCAACTTCTTTGGAAGACTGTCTTCCATGTCATTTCCTACTCATATTAAGACCTTTCTGCATACTTTTTGCATGTGAAATAATCTCTGTTGAACATGGATGGTGCAGGAAAGCAGAGTAAGTTTTACCTTTGCTTTATACTTCGCACAATGCAGTTTATACTTTCCCACTTCTGGAAACACTAACTTATCAGAGACATACTTACTTCAATAAAATGTGGCATTAAGTAGTTCCCAGTTGCCGTCTGACCAATTAAAAATATACCATATCTACTTTTCATGTTCCAGTCCAGAAAACTTCAGTTTATAACGGTAATTAATACTAGTCCTTAAACATGTGAGTTTGTGACTTGTTTATTTTCACATGTGAATATTCAGACATAGCTTGGAATAAGACCTTGAACTCTATAACTTGCATCTTGTACTATGACCGCAGGACTCATCCTCCACTTACTGCAATCTATATATGAGATATATTGCCTGAGGTCAAGAAAATTTTACGTTTGAAATGATAGCCAGCTAGAAGCGTTCCATTTTTACATAGTAAAAGTCATTGTGTATTATCATTTTCTGATTGTAAATATACATTATGTAAACTTATTAGGAAATGGATTTTGCCCCAAAAGAAATGTTCACTGCACAGAAATAACAACTAAAATAAACCCCAAAGCTAAGTAAAAAAGTAGGTTTTAATTTTCAGATTTATTTTTATGCTGTTTACACTAATATTTAGTACAATTTTACTTGATTCATTAAGTACTTTGTAGTTGCTTCCTGTCACATTTTAATCCATGTTTTACACATTAAAGTAATGAACTTTCAATGGTACATAATAATAGGTCATAGCTATGATCTGAGACTCATTTGTGGTACAGAGTCTTCCATTTTAATGTAGATTTAAGCACAGAGCTTTTATTTACTTTCTCCAAGCTAATGTAGTCCTTTTCTTCAAAAATAACCAAAACAAAACAAGACACTTCTTGTTAAAAATGCATTAAATTATTATATGTCCACTCNAAAATGAGGAGGACTGTATTCCAGATTTGACCTCTGTCTACAATACAAATATTTGGACTACATATTTCTAATATCTGTACTATTCACAACTTCTTATCTAAATTGAGATCTTTCAAGTCCTACTTCCACTGCTGATTTGCACTGGTAGTTTACCTTGAACAAATCCTTTAACTCTCAAGATATATTTACCTATTACTTGTCTTTACAGAAGAGCCTGTGCAGACATCAGCATAAAAGGGGATTGATCTGTACTGAATGGTCCAGCATCTACTAATAAATAAAAAATATGTTGTGAGAAAGGAAGGAAAACTTTGATTTCTGAAGGAAATCAAAGCTCCTGAAATATTAGGGGAGAAAAGACTTCAGAATAAAACTGATGGAAAAGGGTCTGCAGAAATCATGCATTTGTTTTCTTTTAAAGAAAACAATACATTTAAATATTTTTTTTCATCTCCAAGTACTGTGTGTTACTGTTGACCTTTCTGGGGAAGTCACCTGTCTCTGAAGAGCAGCCATCTGTTTAAGATTGCGTTGCAACATTTAGCTATCACATAGGAAGAGAAATCAAGTAAAACAGCAACTGCAGCTGGATACAGGAAAAAATATAAGTAAGCATAATTAACTAAGGACTGGGAATTCTAGTCTGTTTACCATGGTATATAGTTTAAGTTCTTATGAAGAAAGGGCAGTTAAAATCTGAAGAAAGATTTCAGCTCTCATGCTGTATCTAATAGTCATACGGTCCAATTACTGCCCTAGAGATTCCTATCCTTCTACTTAACTTTAAGTGCCTTAAGACTTCCTCTGAACACAGCACCCTGGTTTAAGAAGGAGCAGGGTACAAGTCCCCTTCTCCTCTGCTTTCTTCCCTGCCACATTTTCAGTCTACATTGTAAGACATCTCTGTGGTTTCTTACCTCAAACGCAAGAGTACCCCCAGGTAAATCTCATGTTTCACTACAAAGGGAAATGGAGATCTTGTAATTAGGGCATTGAATGAGGCTCTGGAGACTGGGCTAAAATGGTGTATGACCTTGGCAAGTCCTTTAGTGTCTCTATGCCTTGGTTTATGAACAGTAGAATCTAGTATTACCTATCCACTCACTGGAGAATTTGAAGCATAGTTGCAGTGCATGGCTATCACTGAGAAGTAAAATACCATGGTCCAAAGTATTTGACTAATACAGTTTAAGACATACTGCTGCACCCTGAACACTGAAGATAACACAAATTAAAACTTTCCTCCTGCGAATTTTGCTCTCATGTTAAGAAACTGATTTGTTTCTTGTGGTAAGGCAAATCTTTCTCCCTTCTGTATTTTCCCAGACAGAACTTCTATTTCCTTGTGCTGGTCTGCAGTAAAAAGAATTGCTGTTAATCTGACAATTTGTTTCCGACTGCTGCCAGCATGTCATTAAAAGCATCTTCCTAAACCATACCTCAGTCTTCTTGACATCTGTCATACAGCTTAGATCATATGTATCTTTTTCTTCCTTATGAGAAAGTTTCATACTCTAAATATTCTTTCATTAAGTCTCATGTCAAAAAGAATCATATAGTTATTTTCAGCATGTCCAGCTTTCCCTGCTAATAGTAACCACAGATCTACAAACACATGCCCTGATTATCCTGTCTTTACGTCACTTTGCTGGACACTGACAAACTTCAGAAAGGCAAATGTAGACTTTACATAAGATCAGCTGTACATATTGCTAACAGGTTGCTTGACAATCTAATAATGAATCCAGTTATCTCCTATCATTCTATTTCTATTCTTTGTTCCCACTGATGGACGGGACTCTTAAACTGCTCCCAGCTAGACTTTTCAGACTGCTGCTGCTATTTATTCTCAGTCCTTTTTCTCTTCTGGTCTTTCTCTTCCAAACCCTCTAGTTAAGTAATTAATTGCACTATTCTCTTCTTTTTGTTGCCCTCACATTTGAGACGGTTTCTATATTGTAAATAGCTATTTCTATTTTCCACTTTTACGTGTGTGCTTTCATGTTAGCAACTAAAATCTGGCATCACGCTTGACTGTAATTCAGATGTCAGTTTGGATTGAAGCCATACCTTGGAGGATGTGCATTTGAAGTGGCAGGGAGTAAGTGACTGATAATGAAAAGAAGTATTTATTTTGTCAGAACCTCAGCAGATCACTTATCAGAGAACATATTCTAATGAGTGCCACCCACACCTATCAGATACGTCATTGGGGATTAGTTCAGATCCCTAGTAAGTTTATTGGTTAATACCCAAAGCAACTTGAAGGAAGGAAAGAAGGGCGAGATTGCCCAACTTTAATCTAGAAGATAGTGGGTCAGAGACCTCTGGTATCCATACTAAAATGTCAAATTTATTTTGTGCTCTGAGTTACATAATTGAACAGCAGCAATTTAGCTAGACTGAATCCTCTGTTTCACTTTCTGACTGTATCTTTATATGCATAATGTAATTGGTAGAATGTCATGATATGATCTAGAGATACCGGCTATGTGTTGTCATATGTTTTGAAATCCTTGGCCTGCAGGATTACTGCTGACTTGTCATCTCCATATTCTTCAGTAGAATAAGCATATATTTTCCTAAAGCTTCAAATGTGGAGGCATACATGTCTTCAGTTCACATGTGTGTCTGGGATATGCATGGGTTCTCTATCAAAGTTATTTTAATATAAATAGGCAGACACTAAAAAACAGTGTTGTTTTCGTTTTTCTTGCCTCAACTTAGTCATTGGGTGGTTTATTACTACTAGTATTACAACTACTACAAATGTTAAACACTTTTGAGGAATTCAAAAATTTCCCTCTCTCTACTTTCTCACTTCCAGAACACAGAATTTCTTCCTGCTGCCATCTTTCATGTTCTCTTCTCACTGCAGTAAGGCTAAAGTGATACAGTCCTTTAAAATTCCTTCCCCCCTCTGTCAGGGACTTACTGATCATCATTTTTAAGGGTGAAAATTCCCCATCCAGTGATCAGATGGATGTACTTTTTCTTCCTAGTGTTTTCCAGCTATGGAAAGGACTTGATCTTAGATCCTTTTTCTGTCATATATGATATTATCACAATTCTCCACTCTTAGCCTTTTCTCTACCTTTCAGAAACAAAGTCTGACCTGGAAATAAAATACCAAAAAAATACATTCTGAATTATTTTGGATTCAACAATAAATACTCTGAGTATATTGTTGCCAAGAGGAATTCAGAATCATTATGTGAAATATTTCTTGTTAAACATGAAACAGAAATAACAATAGAACATCACTTAGACTGTAATAAAATGTAGGAATGAAAATTCTTTAGGATCTAATAAAAATTTTGGCTTTTACTGTGAATTATGAATTTCAGATAACTGATAACAAGCTCATAATTTTCATTATCTCATGTTGAAAAATATGTAAACCTAGCTCTATATGAGTTTGAGTCAATAGTCACTGTTGTAACTGGTTGCCCAAAGGCTCAGCTGTATTTTAAACTTTCATGTATTTCATAAAAATTGGTAAAGCTTCCAGTGAAATCAGTGAGAAATTCAAGCCAGGATTGAAACTTTGGAAGCACATTGCAGTTTTTCTCATTTTGTATTTCAGTAATAGAAAGGGATAAGATACAAATTAGATTGGATGTTCACATCATTTTGTACACTGGGGTAGTGAAACATCCTCTGGAATCTTGTCAGAATTCCTAGTTATGGGGTTCTTCAGCCTGTCATCCATGCCAACAAAAGAATCCTACTCCCTGGTTTTGATCAAATATACAGCATGCTACAGCAAGGTGGTGTGTCATGACTTTTGCAATAATGAGAAAAAGAAAACTAAAACTGAGGATAAGGTTAACCTTGATTACAAGGGATTAATGTCTTTAGGAGAATTCTTCTTTCTAGAAGAAATTAATTTTAAAAATTACACTACTGCCACATGTCCTCAAATGAAAAATGTCAATCACACCAGACTGGTCATCTTTATACACTGGGTCCTCTTTCCAACCTCTTAATCAAATTTGTGTGTTTAGGATTTTTGAACAAACTACTAAATAATTTCATTAAAAAAACATTTTTTTGTGCCTGAAATCTCATTTAGTGACTATTGTCATTACTAACACTTGGTAAAAAAGGTAGTAAGATCTGTTCCTTAGTCAGTTGTGTTTGGGGTTACATGTTTTGATGAAGAATATACAGATATTTTAATTATTTTCAGGTATTAGTGTTACTGACACCTTTTTGCCTCTGTCCTTCTAATGTGCTGTGCATCCATAATACTTTCTGTATTTTACATGCAGTCTTAAAAAGAGAAGCATAAGAAGAAAAATAGAAAACTTTATTTTGCTGAGGTAAAAATGTGTGAACAGAATACCGTCTGCAGTTACAGTTTCTCTGGTTTTGAAAGGGTTTTAGGAGAATTAGAGAAGTAGAGGTGTATGAAAGGTTGATCAAAGGTTTGGAAGAGCTTTCAAAAAAAGATTAAACAGACTGGGATTCTTCAGTTTGGCAAATAAATCAGTGAGGGGGAATATGACAGAGGTCTCTTAAATCCCAGTCAGCATGCACAAGTGACTTGAAAATTATCCTTTACTGTCACCTCTAATACAAGAACTACTAACTGGCTTCAAGTAATGACAGGGTCAAACCAGTGAAAGGTGATGCATGGCAGAGAGACTTCACCACAGGATGCTTTGGACATTAAAAGTTTACATAATTCTAAAAAGTCATGTAGACATATTACTGGAAGGAAACTCTGGTTTGTATTATTCAAACACAGAAATATTTCCTCTAGCTGAGAAAGTCTATTAACTGCAAAAAAATGCTGAGTGCCAAAAGATTGTATCACAGAGATATATCACTGTGTGTTTACCCAGCAAAGGCACTTTTGCCTTTGGCCACTGTGGCAGGCAGGACAGTGGGCTCAGTGGGTGGGAGGGTTTGTCTCAGAGACGATCGAGTGACAGAGAGGGGTGCACTCCTGCCCCTCTCACTGAAACTAGTAAGTCACCCAAGTAAGTGAAACTGTGAAGAGGTGAAATCTGTGTGAGAGGAGCAGATTAAGTAACAGAATGTAGGTTAATGGTCATTGTTATAGACAACATGAAAAGTACAGTAGGGAAGGGCTCTGCTTATGAGATGTATTGGGCTGGGCTTTACATATAAGACAAATGTGTGTGTCATTTTATTCTGTCTAAATATCTTTATTCTAAGTCTAAATCTAAGTGAAACTCCTTGTTGACTGATAGTTTTATTTTCTGTAGTGATCCTCTTCACGGATGCCTACGTAAAAATATTAGATGATCCTTGCTTCACATTTATATTTCTGTGCATTTTATGGTTATAGCAGTCAAGGGTAATAGCACCAGGGACTGTGTAAAGATGAAAATGTATTAGAGTTTGGAGTGGAGCTCCTGCAGAGAGCAATGACTAAGATCCCATAAATATTTCCTGTTGGTCCAGCAGCTGCAGAAATTAGTAAGGTTTTCCCCACCCATTTATTTTAAGCCTTCACAGGGCCATCCCTTCTCCATGAACTGTATTTAAAATGTAAATAAAAAGAAGGCTTTTAGGAGATTTAACTATTTCCCTTGGTATTTAAATTATTCAATTATAACTAAAGCTATTAAAATACGGTTAATTAAAATGGTTAGATTGTTTTTCTTTGCACTGATCACAGCATTGCCCTACTTCTCCCTCTAGCTGTTTAATTCCTATTAAAAATTATAATGCTTTGCTTTATTCATAAATGCAGTAACCTTACATACATTCTTCAAGTGATATCTTTGGTACAAACTGTGCTGGATTTCTTCCTTTCTAGCAGTGAAGCAGAAATTCTGCTGTAGTCTTTGGAGGTTTAATCAGCACTAAGAGAACTCAGAATTTAAACATTAGTATTACCAAGTCATGAGAAATACCACAGCTCCCACTAAAAAGCTTTGGTTTATTTTGATGCAATATAATGTCATTAGGGACAATAGGAGAACCCTGAAGATTAATAAAAGGTAGAATCTAAATAAAGTTTTCATAATTCACAATATAAAATTACCAGATCTACACTTTAACTATTTTATCTGAATAGTTTCACAACACTCTGTTGGGAATAGTAATTCAGCTGAAGTGCAGAGGGGTAAGTGCTTAAAATATGTAAAAGTTGCAAAGGCAAGTTCATCTCATCTTCACAGATAAGGTAGCAAATCTACCCCTCTGTTTTTTGACATTACAATTAGTACATTACAATCCTTCTTTCTCCCTCAAGATCACAGAGACCTTTGTTGTAAGGCACTTGTCTCCTGTAGGAGGAAAAGTGAAGTTCTAGTGAAGTGAGGAGGACTTGATAGCCTCACATTCTCACTGAATAATGGGCTTTTCTAAGGTAAAGTCCGACAGAAGCTCCTTTCAGCCATTTACACAGCTTAGCATGGAATCATATAGTACAAGACAAATGTTTGTGGAGGCACAAAGGATGTTATGCAGCTACCATAACAATAACAACATGAAATCAAGGTGAGTATGACTGGCCAGGATGTATCTTGAGTTACCAAAGCACCGACGAATTATAAGGCCACACCCACAACACTGGGGTTTTTTGGTTGTTTTGTTTTTGTTTGTTTTGTTTTTGGTTGGTTGGTTGGTTTGTTTGTTTGTTTGGGTTTTTGTTTTTTTTTCCTTACTCCTTTGGATTTCAAATTGGCCACTCTTACTTATTTTCATGTAATATCAGTTTCACAAGAAGATACTTTCTCTTACCATGTTTCTCAAGAGCATTTAAGGCCTTACATACTATTACAACCCACAACCCTAATAAACATAATTTGCCATATACAGGGTTGCCTGAAATAACAATGCTGTTGGGGACCTATGCAATAATTCAGCATTGTCCTGCTGTTTGACAGAGAAGTTGTAAGCATGGGGCAGTGGTAATGGGAGAGCTACAGGCTGCTCAGTATATGTGTGAATGGGATGGGAGGGGTAAAAGGCTAATTTGAGGCTTCCTGACATAGTACATGGAGAGGAAAAGTGCAAATACTGTAAGTTTAGTTTCAGCCCTGAATAAACTTAGGACCAGCTCAGTTTGTCATAGGTGATGAAAGGGTGATGAAAATTTCAGGTGTTCTTGCTGATTGTTTTAGGTCTGTTATCTGCAGTAGGTGTTGCTTTATTATGAACCATAACGATTGACCATAACAGGAGGGCAAGTGGAGAAACACCATCTGTCTGCAGTAACCTGGAGAACTGCAGGCAGGACACTTGGCTCGAATTTGAAAACCTCTAATATTTCAGTTCATGCTAAACTCATAACTTTTTGCTAAGAAAGGCATGTTTGTTTCCTACAATCCTACCTGCCTTTGTGTTGTATGGCTTTTATTGTAACTATTGATATCTCAGTGGAATATAGCATGGATGGGTTTACCTAGCCTAAGTCTGTACCTCTTTTTCTGTAAGATTTAGATTTTTCACACAGTGAAATTCATTTGCCCCTTGTATAAGGGTTTCAGACATTTTTCTTAGTGTTTTCCAAGGGTTTGCATGTATCTGAATCTTCTGGAGTCTTAAGAAAGCAATTTTCAGTGGGACAGCTTCCAGAACTTAATCCAAGTGTACAGGTCCAGTGTCCAGGACTTAGAAATACCGGGGTTTTCTATCATCTCAAGTAAAAGACATGGTTGAGAGCTTTAAAGGATTTTTTTTTCTTAGTTGAAAATTGATTTGCCAGTAAAAAATATTTGAGGCTTTTATGCTCTGTAATGCTACATTATACTTAAATAGTTTAACCAGGTATCTCAAATTATGTTTCCATTTTGCCCTCCTTGTAATTGAAGTTCTCATCCAAGGACTCTAAATTACTCTAAGGGTTCACTGAGTACTATGAACAAACCAGTGATTCAGATATATACAACAGACTATGGTTGTTCCGTTGTTCATTCAGTGAAGCCTCCTGCAGAGACATCTGTTTATTGACTTATGATGAAGTGTGCTGATGGAAAAGTTTCTTCTGCTGTTTCCAAAGTGTTGTGGGTTTATTTTTTTTTATTTCACACAAACCTTTTCTGAGAGACTTCATAAGGACTTCTCTCTTCTTCCTTATCTAGGCCATTAAAGTTGCAGTTGTTATCAGGGCTCCAAGTTTTCTGTTTCCCATTTTGGTTAGCATGATTGATTCACCGAGGACTGTGCTGGTCCTTCATCCTACAGATATGCTTAGCTCTTTCTGATATTAAATATTCCGTATCACATCTCCTTTACCAAAAAAATAGCAGAAGCAATTTAATTTTTTTTTTTTCCAGAGGAGAAATTAGAATTGTTATACTGAAGGTATATCACAGAACTTTTTATGGACTTTTTATAGTATTAAGATCTCACTTATCAGTAGGCAGTTGGGTTGATGCAGTCCTTGAGAAAACAGTTTTTCACTGGCATAAGTATGTGTGTTTAAAATGGGGAATTCCTGTTTTGTACTAGGATTGGGCTCCTCATAGTTCTCAATTTGTTCTTAATATTGTACGTCTTTACTAGATGTGGGCAAGAGTCTATGTGCAATTCAAAAATGGAAATTTTAGTTATTGCTCTATTTCATGAGCTGCTTAAATAGCATAAGTAAATCAAGTCTACTTTTCTCACAAAGGTCAAAAGTCTACAATTGACTTGAGAAATGCAACATTAAAGTAAAAAAGATAGTCTGACTGATACAACATGAAACAGTAGAAGTATTAGACCAAACTTCATATTCACCCTCTTTGTTTTTCAGAGTACTCCTACTACAAGTCAGTACTCTGCTCCTGTATTGTCACACTGACTCTTCTTATTTGTTCCTATATGACAAAAGTTTGTTCCACAAAGAAATCTGAGTGATAGTGCATGTTAAATCACAGGCCAGTGCAAAAGACTGGCTGTTTCATTTTGAATTTGTAGATCAGTTTGATATTGACAGGGGGTAAAAGCAAGATAGAGCTTCCAATTCTATCTTGAATTCGAGTCAATATGAATTCTAATCACATCCACATATTTGGGGTTGGTTTAGAAAATACCATAATGTGCCATAAATCATAAAACAAGACTATTTTGTATAAGATTTTCAAGCATTTCTCATGATATAAAGCATAATTCCTAGGATCCTATTCATATATTCACATTTTTATGGTCCCAAATTCATCAAGTTTTTGGGGAGTTTTTTTAGAATGCTGATGGGAATCTTTGCAGGTGCAGAAAAACTACTTCCTGGAGGTGGCAATATTTTATTGCAGGTGACTGATTCCCTGATACCTGGGTGTTCTGTGGTAAAAACAATCAAAGTGAATCAATAAAAAAAAAAAAAGAGGTCTTAAAATCTGGAATTAAGAACAGTTTTCTTCCATCTGAAAGTACACACAGTAAGAGCACTCATCTAAGTTGCTTGAAAGGAGAATGAAGATCAGAAAGTCTGTTCAAATGTGTGCTGCAACGACTGAGCACACCCTGCAACTCAAATCATTTAATCCTAGGAAGCATAAGCACTGCACATCAGTTTTAACTGCACTTTATCCTGACTCTTAGGATGCATTCATCCCGTGTATGCTCTTTGACATCTGTCATATGGTTATGTAAAAGTTTCCGATGGCATGCCTGACTGCTAATCTTGGATCAGGGTCAATTCCAGTCATCGTTCCGTGCAGCAAGAGTAGGGTTGCTGTTCCCTTTGTGCATCACCAAGCCTAGTATCATTCATGTATGCAGTGCCATCATTCTCTTTGTAAATACTGCTCTGTAGTAATTTTTTTTTTTTTTCCTAGGGTGACATACATACTTGTTTAACGTCATTCTTTTATCGTGTAGCTCTGTGACTTCATTATTTTTAGTACAAATCAAATAAAGTATGTGATAAGATATCCAAAGTGAATGAGCCATTAGAAAGTCTTTACAAGTAAAAAAAAATAATAAAAAGAGTAAAAAAAATCTTAAAACTACCACTTAGTAATTAATCAATTTTCAATTTTTTCGAAATTTCAGCATGTCAAATGCACTATTTAACTGCATTTCAGATATTTTCATTAGTCCAACTGATACTCATTTTTTCCTAAATCTTATTTTGTATGGGAAAACCCATTCAGAATCTGATGTTATTCATAAGCAACAAAAGTCAATGGTTAGAATTCTGAACTCTGGACAAGTATTTGTAAGCGCAAGAATGATCGGAACACACTGCAGTAGGAACACTTCATTCTTTTTCTTGGCTGCTTGTTTATTGGACTATTAGAAACTTCAACTTTTAAGGATTCCCCAGTATTCATTTTCTGTACCAAGTGCCTCTATTGTTCCTACAGTTTTAAAAGAACTATCACATAAGAGTGATTGAGGGTGAATTCCTAATTCAGTGTAGTGTTTATTCCAAGTAGCTGATGCTAAGTGACATGGTTACTTAATCAAGGATGCTTATGACCCATATGTCAAGTCAAAATGAACAGTGACTGAGATACCAGGAACTGTTCACAGAAACTGTGTAATGAATAATTAATACAGTCTAGAATATGGAAATAAATGTGAACAAAAGCAATTCAGTGCTAGAAATGACAAAGAAAAAAGTCTGACCCACACATTATACTGCATTTCTAGAAAGCCTTGATTCTGCTGTTCACTGTCATTCCAAAATCCAAGTTAGAAGCCTGAAGCAGGTGCCACTTTCCTCCTTCCTCGTTACAAGTCCTGGTCTAACAGCTGACATTTGACATGAATTCAAACCAGGGACCTGCAAAGTTAAAATTATGAACACATACATTAACTGAGCTGAAAAAGCCAGCATGCTTTGTGGGGAGGTGCATAAAGCTCACATTTTTGTGGTCAGTGACTGTACCATTCAGTTACTGTGACATTCTTTGATAAATCATAGTGTAAAGCTAACTAAAATATCCATTTTCAATTCTACAAGAAGTATCAACATTTGAAAACTTCAATTTGGATCAAGAAATACAGATTTTCAGGGAAATAAAAATTTTCAAAAAAATGTAATTTGAAATTTAATTTTTATTGTTAATTTTTACTTTACAGTACAAATTTAACTTATTATTAATGAAATGCCAAACTAATTTAAAAAAACAAATCAAAACAACAACCCCCTTGTTCTTGGAAAAAAAACACCTGTTTCACTCAGTACAATTTTCCAAATCTTCCTTCATTACAACAGCAGTAATAAGGCATTTTGTGACATTACTACATTGTGAAATGACATAAAAATAATAACATCTATGCAGAATGTAAAAATGCCTGGCTGATTATGCTTTGTCCACAGGAATTAAAAATTAACCATATTTTTATGAAAGTAGGAGTCAAAAAATTCTCAGTGGTGCAGTCAAGAACAGCTGAAAATGGTTAATGGTAGACAAATTTGGGTGCAGTGCTAATGAGGCCACTGAATATTTTGGTGTCTCCCTGATGTCTCTTCCATGTTGGTAGATCTGACTGGCTTTTGACTGGGACAAGGGAGGCAGTTTGGTTAAAAATATTGATTTAACTAGGAGTATAGCTTTTCTACACAAAAATGAAATTCTCTGTGGTATACTTTAAAAATACATATGACAAAGTATTTTTTTCATCCACTTGGGACTGACATATGTACAACTGTACCTGCTCTTACACAGATATGACCAAAGAGGATAGTGAGGCACAGGACTGAAACCTCCTTGTAGGCACACAGCAGTCAGAGCTGAGCTCCCAACGAGCTGATCCAGGACAGCCATGTCAGAGTCCCAAAAAAAGCCTGGAGAGACAGCCTGTAGTGTCAAACAGTGACACACTACAAGTATATTCTCCAAGGGTGTAGCAAGCTGGTTCTACACATACTGTTCTGGTAGCCCAGATGTTTTATTTGAGCCCACACAGATACTACTGGGCTTTCCCACTGCATTGCTACCCCTTCTTTTTACTCTTTAGTACTAGTAATGACGATAAGGTTGCCCCTATGTAACTCTGAGAATTTTTTTAACTGTCTTTCTATTCCAATACCATGCAATAAAACCTTTATTTTAGCTTCTAGCTACACTGGGTTTACTACTGTGTTTTTGAGCTATTTTCCAGTCTCTCCCACTTCCTTTAGGGCCAGTATGCAAGTCCAGGTTGTGGAACTGCTCTCTCACTCATTCTCCCACTTAATCTCTTAGTGTGAGCACTACTGGTCCTCAGTTAACTGTCTCTGCTGCACTGACACATTCTTATGCCTCTCTTTGAGTAGCCCTTGTGTTTGATTTTTCTCAGTGAACAAATGACACAGTTAGTTGTAACAGTCATTGCCATTTCCAAGGCATATAGTGCAGGCAACATGCAAGGTAGTGTCTGTTTTAGTCAGTCTGATTTTCCAGCATCAACAGATAAACCAGATCTCTTAATAGTTACATTTCTTTCCTTAAACAATGTTTACTTGTCAAAACTGTAAAATTACAGACACAAAGAAAACAAAAGATTTGTTAAGTTGATTTCACTGTGGAACATATCAGTCTAATCTGAGGCTGAGAGAATGTGCTCCTTCTATATCAACTACTAACATTTTATTGTGTTTGTTTATTTAAATCATTCTATTTTATTTCAAAAGAGCAAATTTGAAGTCTGTTTATTAGTAACTCAGTAATTACACAGTAATCATGTTGCTTGTGATTGGTTAGTGCTTGCCCACTGTCTTATGATTATCATTACACGTGAAATGCAAACACTAGAAACCTCACTTACTTGTGCAAGAGGTAGAGTCCTTGAGAAAGGATGTATAAATCAAGTGGACATTAAAGCCACAGTGTGTTTGGAAGTTACCTATTTGTTACTGACTATTCTTTTTCATAAAACCTTTGACAAAGAAATTCAAGAATAAGAGGCATTAAAGTGGGGTAGTATTAACTCCTCAGTGTTATTATTCAGGAAGAGAGCTTATTACCAAGTGATAGAGAAATAGAAATTTGTACATTCATCCTTCATGAATTAAGCTATGGAATCCTTTGAGCCTCTGTCATCCATGGACTTTCTAAAAAACAGGTTTCATAAACAGCTGTATCAGGCCAGCATCCAGCATCACCTTTAGTAAGAAAATAAATTTTATTTGTGACAAATAGAACAAGTTCTGAGTGCAAACAGAAAGCAGGGGCCTTTCAATGAAGGAAAAGAGACTTACATCCAAGTTCTGAATCTCACACAGAATCTATGAAGATTTTGCAAACAAACTGTGTTTAGATTAAGTATTCATTGAATGATCTTAAATAATAATCTCTGAAGATTATTCTTTATCCAGAGACAATAGGTAGAAAGAGAGATATCATCTTCAATTTAGAGAAATCTGTTCTTCACATTCCTTGGAAAAGAGCATCAGCTGCACTTGGCACAACTGGGGAGAGGGTAGAAAATATGCCTGTCAATCATACTTGTAATTTCTGATATTCATGATGTTCCAAGGCCACTTTGAAGCCCAAAGTACTTTAAATGAGTATCAGAACTGCTCTAACGCATGTCTTGCCATGAGACTTCTTTTTAGTTCTCAAGGGTTTTGTAACTTTTCTGACATAATGTTTTTTCCAAGCCATCTATGCAAACCACAGACTTTCCACATTCTGCAAGACTGCATGAAGACCAAATCCACCAATCAACAAAAAACAAAGTAACTTGGGGGAAAAAAAAAAGAGCTAAAGCATTTCCAAGTACCAGGGCCATCAGTCCCAGAAAAGACACTGTCATCTTTTGTAAAGCGTTCCAATCCTTGAACTAAGGCAGAACACTGGTGAACAACAGAGATTTGAGATCAATATATAGGACATAACTTTCATGACAAATAAGACATGAAAAATCAATTATAAACAATTAAAATATACTAAAAGCTATGAATCCAGTGAATCAGGGCCAAGCAATGTGATTACTGGGGACAAATGATGGAAAATGGACAGTACAAATTGACTGAAAAATGCAATAGTCCCCAAAAATAGATTTTTTTAATTTTATATGAACAGTAATGACATTTCAAAAAGGAATAGGGACATTCACTATTCATGATGTTGTTTGAAGGAAATCAGGAAGTACTCTAATATATTCTTGACAACTGGTTAAGTAAACAGTTTTTAGAATATGAGGAACTTTGGATATGGTGAATCTTTCAGCAATGAGAGGGAGAGGTTTACTCTGAGGAAAAAAAACAAGTAGGAGAAACAACTAAGAAGATGGTATTTTTAAAGGTATATAAGAACTCCAGTCATCTCATTTAATCTGTGACAAACATTAATGATTAGAGAATATGCAGTGTGGGACTTGAGCATTAATAAGGTCAAATGATGTTTGTGGACCTATTTAATCTGTTTTCCAGGCACTTGTGCCTGGGCCAACAGAACAGTGAAATACTTCTCCTGCATTGGGCTGAAGTCAGCTGACTGCAATTAAATTTTTGCTCCTTCCCTTAGATTGGGAAATTGAAACCTAATGATATGGAGCAACATGTTCATGCAAACTGCTAATGATGCCTTTATGTTGGTCCAAGTAAATAGATGTCACTGTTAACAAGGGGTTAAATTCATTATTGTATGGGGGCTTTTTCTGCTACAGAGGTACATTATATTAAACTCTTTGCCTCTCAGTGAGTTTTGACTTTGCTAGGGGATTATATCGAAGAAGCAGTTTCAGTTTCTTCATTCCTCTGATTTTAATGAAATCCTAAAGGTCTAGTATGTGCCACCGCACGGCTCTGTATTGCTGGTCTGGCACATTGCATTGTATTCATATTTTTTCTTTAGAACTAAGAAAAACATGGGATTTAGTCAGTGAAAGTTATAATAGGTTGCTTCTTAGCACCGATTTTTTTTTTTTCTTTTGGATCCTTAAGATTCACTGTGGGGATGTACATAGTTAGAATTTGCATGATGGGAAGTACTGACTTAGAAAGTTGATAAACATTCATGGCACATGAAGATGTTCCCCAAAGCTGGATTTTGCCTTTGTTTTCATGACCAGAAGTAATACCAATATTAGCAACAGTGAAGTGTGAAAGCCAGTTGAAAGAGGGTAGATGAGAATGACATTGGAAAACCAGAGTGAACTGGCAGCCACCATCTCAGCAGGAACTTTTCTCCCCCGTGTTTCAAATGGGGAAGAATTTTACAAATTCTTTATTCTCCTTTTATTGTATTACACAGTTCATTACTCTCTGTCCCTCTCAGGGATTAAGAGTCATCAAAGGGTGTGGTGAGCTTTGTAATGATGGATAAGATTTCTAGAAATAGCTGCTTAAAATTACACACCTAGGTCTAAATGGGTGAAAATGAAATAATTTCAGAATGTAAGTATCTTGCCCTTAAGTAACTCACAGTAAAAATCAATTCACGTATCTTTTTTGATAATCCTGTTGCATAAATACAAATTTTAACTATATAGTATGCATTATAATTATCCATCTGAGTTTTGAAAATGTGTTAGTGGTTTTGAGAAACATCCTCTCTGTGAATACTAAGACACTCAAACCCATTTGACACCTCTTAAAATATGAGCTGCTCTTAATGGTTGACTATGCAGTTACAGTTATTAATATGTCCATGACTTACACAATTATAGCTGCTCTATCAGGAACCTCTCCAGATTAGAGGACTGTTCACATAACACCAAAAAGAAATGGATATAAGCTTTTGAATGTGTTTCACATTTGTCATTTGAATGACTTATGATTGAGGTGTTTTATTTCAATTTTTTTTCTTCCTTATTGAGGCCCTAGAATGAATCATTATAACAGACTATGAGATTCAGTGTTATTAAGATGTTTGAAATAAGAATTATTACTACCATCTTTTATGTGATCTTCTAATGAAAATTCCAGTGCCAACACTGGAATTTTCTTACCACATATTCTAAGAACTAGGGTATCATACTTTGAGGTTTAAGGAGAAATAAAACTTGCTTTTGTCAGTAGTTTTCCAGTTTTGCCTGTTAAAATTACACTATTTTGACACAACACCCCAAAGGTTAAATTGTCACTAAATTTTTAAGTTAGACCTGTTTTCTATTTATAATATGAATCTTACCTCTCAAATTTACTACAAATTAGCCTTCAGGGAGCTATAACAGATTATATTTGAATCTATCCCAACTTGAATAATTGGTTAGGCACATGCTTAAGTTTCTCCATGTTCACCAAAGTGTTTCAGTACATGCTTAGGGCTCAGTGAGGACAGTGATATATTAGTTGTGTGCTAATGGCTGCATTTGAAAGTGATGTTTGTGCTTCCTTCACAGAGGTGGTCTGAGGTGAGCGGGCAGAATTAAATGCCTCTGTCATTCTCTGGTGTTGAAAATTTTGCACGTTTTGCATAACGGAAAATGAAGCCACAAAATGGAATCCTATTCTCTCTAACCTGTATAAACAAAACAGAAATCCTCTAGTTTCATGCTGGCCTACACTATGTATTACATTTCACTTCAGCTCAATCTTCTTGCTAATTTCCGTGTACAGATTATGTTCAGTAACTGAAATCAAAAGACATACTTTATATTTAATGCTCTTTGAAGTTGGTATTTAAAACAATAGCAACAAGAATAATTGAGACAATAAAAGCTCAGTTTTTAAATTTAACGTAACAGCTTGCAAAAGGATGTTTGCTTTGACTGCAGAGTTTCTCTGAATGATTTAATCCTTCCAAATCCTTTACTCTCTTGTTTTAAGATATTGTCTTTTTTCTTTTTACCTACTGAGCAAGCTCCTCTTTTCCTTGTGGAGCAATGTCTCATCTCTGTTCCAATGGAGTTGTACAAGAACTTTAAAATACAATTTTTGCTGGTAAGTTTTTTTATCTGAAACACAAGAAAGTGCAGACCACTGTATATGCCTTTTTTCACAGGTTAATTGTGATGAGTGACCTACTAAAATCTTCACAGAGCAGAACAAAACTTTGTATAACTTGAAATGGCAAAAAAAAAAAAAGCAAACTTCAAACTCTATCACAAACACAGACAGAAAAATTAATTCTTCTCTAGTTTGCACTTGAATGTTACTGCATAACAGTGACTGTCATGGATAGTCTTAATAACTCAAGACAAGCAAAATGAAAATTTCAAAATGCTTCTTCCATCAACATGCCTTGTTTTTGGCAAAGAACAGACATATCAGTAGTTAAGGTTCTGTCCCTGGCTCTGTTTACATATCTGCTGCCCATGTCATTCTGTCTCATTGTTTCAGTGTCTTTTTTTTTTTTTCTTAAACTTAGTTTAAAAGAAAACAAGCTACCAGTTCTACTTGTCCCCTTTTTTAGCTACTCCAGAATATACCAGTATAGTATAAAAACAGCTTACCTTGTCATCATCATCATGGCTGGGCTTCACAAACGAAGATTTGAGAAGGGCTCTCCCCACGTTTGCTACAAGCGCACTGGCGGCTGAAAAGGCCAATGCGAAACAGGCAAGTCCGGTTGCAAAAGGCACAGAGGAAAGTCTCCTCGGGCAGAGTTGGCGAGGCACAGTTTTTTCTGCGTTGTCTTTTTTCTTCCAGACTGATCCTGTGTGTGCTCTCAAAGGAAGCAGCAGCGTTATGGATGGTGTGCCTCCACGCCTCCTGATTGGAGGCCAGAGTAGTACACTTCTAAAAGTACTTTGCACCGGCAGTAAGACACTGTCTGGCCAGCCATCCCAGCTCACCAAAAGATTTGGGAGTGGGAGCCCAAAAGAGTTGCAAACTACTAGTATTTTATTCTGAGAACGAGACACATTAACATTATGTTCACTTCTTTTCTCTGAGGTGGTGTCAAGGCTTAGAAAGCCTTTATTAAACTTGTGCCAGTAATTTACGTTAATGATTATGTTATGTTTTAAAGCCAAACTTATTACTAGTAAAATGTCACACAGCTCCCATTCTTTTGGTGGTTTTTTATTCATAGGAACAGAGATTATGGTCCACGATGTTATTGAAACATACTAAAATGGCAGCTCATGGATAACTCTAAAACAGCTTCTTGATCCAAAAATCCAGGATTACTTTTCTGCCCTGGAGGCTGACAACTCATTATTGTCCTAATCAGAGCATGTGTAACTCAAAACTTGACTTAGATTCAGACATAGCCTTTGTTTAGAACTGGCCACACCACTAACATCTGTTCTGTTCAGTGGGATTTTTCCATTTGGATTCTGAACAGCTCAGCCATCAGCTGTCTCTGGACTTTCTCCAGACTAATGCTGCCAGTAGCATGCAGTGTCCACCTCTCTGCACCTGTCTGCTGCTGCTGCCCAAAGTGGGCACAGGACCAGGGCAGTGCCTGTTAGAGCAGAGCAGGGCATGAGCCACAGGCCAGGCTGAGGTTTGCAGTGTCCTGCACTAGCAACAATTTGCCAGGAGGAAGATATGGCTCCTCTGAAGTCATTATTGCTAACAGACCCAGCTGGTGACAAACCCCTGCACGAGTTCTGGTCCAGTTTGTCTACTGATTCATATTACGATGTTGACAACATCCACACACTGAAGCATAATATAATGATTATTTTGCTAGTGGTATCTACACAGCCTATTTGGAAAACAGGGGTTTAAACAAGATAAGGTAAAGCTCTCTTGGAGGGAAAACACACTTGATTCAGCAAGTGTAATTGGAAACCTCTAAAACAGCAGTCAACTATCTAACTGAGAGCAGGAAGCTTTTAAAAGTATTGCAAATAAAATCTAGCAATTGCAGTCAGTGACACCAATGATTTAAAAGTTTGCAAGACCTAACTCACTTTTCCATGTACTAGTGGACTTGCACTATCATCTTTCTTTAATTATTCACTTGTATGATGTTAGTGTTCGAAAGCCCAGCTCATGAATGTGTCTCTGTTCTGCTGTCTGCTGTGGAGAGAAAATCTGGTTTAGCAGTGACCACCAACATCAGTATTTTAAGTATATAGAATGTGGTTAACTTCCTAGAACTATTTTAGTCAGTGAATCTGTGCAAATTCTTTAAGCACTGAGTAACTAGTAAATTTGCAGCAACAATTATTGAATTCTTTAGCTTTAGAGTTCCTAATCCATTTTCTGCCATGTGCCCTTTAAATTCCCTTTGCAGCAGCTCATCTCTCATTTTAAAAGTCTCCTTTAGGAGTTAATGTTAAATACATTCATAAAAAGTTCTACATGATGCTGGTAATTATTGCTTTTATATCATTCTTATTATTCACTTGTAAAAAGCCAGAAATCATAGCCTAGATAAGAATATCAACCATGCAAAGTGTTGGACATATTTTCTCACTTCTTTTTTATAATAAACAACTGTTCAGTTCTCAGAATTTAGTGGTGGAACTAATTTGTATTAGAAATACACATAATTTCCTTAGGTCTGGATAGGTTTGCTTCATGTAGATGCACTTTTTCTTTCTAAATAAAAAGGTATGTTATGGCAGAAATCTTTGAGGTAAAACAAAGCAAAGAAATGATAAAGCATATAGAAAGGTAGGCCTTTTATGAAAGGTATGACTTTTATGAAAATGAGAGAGAATATAAAATAGTTGTGAGGGGTTCTAATATCCAGTATAATTTACCTAGATTTAAAGGATTCATCCCATCCCTGGCTACACTGAATTGTTTCTACTGTTTATTTAGAAACTTGTTTGAGAACAAAACAGGATACTTTGTGGGGTTTTGAGGGTTAGGAAAGAGAAATTCTAAGACCTTGAGTGTAAGGTGATTCAAAGTCTGATTAATCTATTTAGTAAAAGGCAATTTATGTTTTTAATTAATGTCAGTGTTCAGACTCTTGGCAGAAATCTTTTGGAGTGGGCAAAAATGCTCTTTATAAACATGTCATTCTTTTTTTTTTTTTTTTTTCAAGTTATTCAGCATATTAAATGTGTTAATTCCTGTTTCCTATGGACTCTCTTTTTAAACAATAAATGGCAGAATAGTCTGGAAAATGAGTATTACTACTAGCCTGCAGTAGCCTCTAGTGGCCTAAGGCAACTGGTTGTGTGCAAAATACAAATGCTGCTAGCACACATGGCTTTCCCTTTTTAGCTACACGTAAGTTAAATGTATATTTATATCTGCTGTATTTGTACTTACTCTGGGGCCAGTGTATAGAGCAAGAGAAAAGAAAGTTTATGTACATTTTCTGCAGAGCAGGAAAACAAGTTTGAATTCAAATTCCTGTTTATCATACTTAACCATCAGCTCCAGGGCTTATCATGAAGATGCATTCAGTACATTAGAACAGATGTGAATTCTGTGTGAGTCCATGCTTGCTCATGGCTTTCACGTCAACCTGCTCATACCTAGCTAGAGTCTGAAAGATTCCTGAAACACACTGTTGACGGAAAAAAATCAAAACGTCCTTTTATGCATTATATTAAAATATTTCAAAAATTAACATTAAGAAAATGCTGTCACAACTGCTAGGCTACTGTTCAAAACAGCAAAATTAACATTTTCTAAAACAATGCAAATCAGACTGTTAGGAAATCAATGAGCTGATCTTAATACTAGTTTAGAATTCAATATTGGAGTAAATCTATGAGATTGTGTCAAGATTACTTAAACGTTTGTCTAACCTCTTTCTTGTGTAGATGTTGTAGAATCATTGAGACATATGTACATACAGCACACTTTCACACTCTATAATCAAAGCCTACACGCGTGTGCATAGGCCTTGCAGTGATGTGCACCTCCGTGGAAGCTTCCAATAAAGGTATTTATTTATCTTTCACCATTAATGTTTCTCTGAGTGCCTGCTTTCCAGGATTTTAGGCTTCAAAAGGATAAAAGCCTTGCCCATCTATCAGCTAATAAAAAAAAATGCAAAAAATAATTTAAAAAAAGTAAGATGCGAAGCACAAACAAATATTGGACATCTTTCAAAATAGTAACCTCAAGATTCCTCATGACCCAGAACAATATTCAAGAAGCCAGAAAATGCTAGTAAAATGCTCTTATTCAGTGCTCTTCTCTCAATTGAGACATGTGGGTCGAAGTCAATGGAAAAATCTTGCTCGATAGAATGATTACTTTGTTCAAAGGTGATTTGGTCTTGGATTTCTTCCATTTTCCTTCACCGAGCTTGTTAAATTATAAAGCAAAGCCTCTCCTCCTTATCCTTAATTCCTATGGTTTATGAGTATCACTCTCTCTCTCTTACTGCATTTTCACCCAGTCCCTTCAAACAAATCAAGTGTGAAACCTGGGACTATACAACTCATTCCAATAAGGTCTAAGGTACACCAGTCATTCTTTTTATTGACATGATAAAGTCAAGATTTTTTTCTTCCCTTTAAATCAAGTCTTTCTCTGTAGAGCCACAAGGAAAAATGACTTATTGTTTTGGTCATTTACAGTACCATCATTATGCACCTGTTTTGACTTGAACTCCAGAGAAGCTTCTCTCTCTCTACTGTATGTATAGGATCTAGAACGTATTTTCTCACTTCATCAGCTGAGTTAGGAGCCTAGAGTAAAGCGCTATGAATGCTCCCTGTCTGTCACAATTTTACAGAAATGCCACCTCAAGTTGTATTTAGCTAACAGACTAAGAAGCCCTGACAACAGCAAGTCACTCAGTAAGTGCCCACTAGTAAATGAAAGTATTAGCACTGTATAACCCAGCTGTTATCGTTCATCTTGCCAACAACATTAAATAACCTGTATTTTGGAAATAATACATAAAGCTAACTTTTTGCATTTTATTAGAATTCATCTTGGTAGCAAAAGATTTCCACCCATGGGGGAAAGAAAAAAGAAAAAGTCACCTGAATTCTATGTTCCTAGGTAACTCAAGTTTTATGTTATAATTTTAAAAGAAAGACTTATCTCAAGGAAAAAAGGAAAGGGAAATTATGTCAGAGTGCACTTTCATTATTACTTTCAACTAATATAAATTCACACAGATACCAAATGGGATATTTCCACTTTTATTGCATGTGCAATGTCTTCTCTTGTGTCAGCATACATCTTACAGAGCCTTCTGGATAGAAGGTTAAAGTATTGGTCCTGATGAAAACTATCCCTTTTCAGTCTTGTATTAATTTGCATTCTTTCCTTTGGAGCTCTGGGCAATCATAAAACCCCAAGTGTTTATAGGAGAAAAGTATCAGACATATGCAACTGAAGGTTAAGAAAGGATCATCCCTTTTGACAGAAGCATGGACTTGGATTAATTTTAATTGAGAATGAAACTGTTTTCTTGGATAAAAGAAGTATAAGTTGGATTTAATCATCTGAGGAGAATCCATTAGTGTCCATATTTACATAAGGAAACACACTTGTTTAACTACTTCAGAATAACTGCTCTAGAAGAGTTAACTATGCAGCCTTCCTGTTCCAAAATTGTAATCACTGTCATCACTGAGGAGTTACTCCAGAGTATTATAAATTTTTAATATAGCACCTCCATGAAAAATTTTTCCAGAGCAACTGTGTTAGCCACTTTCCTCAGAAGACAAGAGATAAAATTATCATTTGGCTCATAAGGCATATTAAGAATGTACTCAGCATTGATTTTCTTCTTGGATAGTTTGCAAAAATCAGTCTGTTTACACAGCATAGATAGAACATACAGGCATTTTCTTGCTTAAACCTGATAACTTCCCTTTACTCTTCTCTATTCTGCTGAATTGCAGATGCTCAGTCTAATTGTTTGAGAGGGGAATCAAAAGTAGTCTGATACTTAAGAATCCCAGGAACAGGTCTAGTGATTTAGTATTACAACATAAAACCATTAATGCGGCTCCGCATCACAGTAGAGATGTAGTTCCCAATCCATAATCCTTTTTAAGACTGGAATAAACTAACCCAAATGCGAGCACACCTCAGTGCTCAGTTTTTCAAGTTGCTCTGTTCCTCATTAGCATTATGTGAAGGAAAGGGCAAAGCAGTCTGGATAGTATAAAACACACACTTTGCTGCTGGAACTTTGCCCAGTCCTTCACTCAAATTGTGTCAAGCCTGTTTGAGTTAAAAATGGTTTAGCTTATTTTCTTTTCTCTTCTTTTTTTTCTTTCTTCATTCCTCTTGGATCTTAGTACCAAAAATAAAACTGGTAAGCATGCTAGAATGGATCTTCGTTCCTGGTGGTATACAGGAATCTCTAGAAATTACATTAACGCTCTTTGACTCAAGAAGGTCTGTAGTGTGAGGTCCCTGCACTCCCTTGGAGTTGGATAAACTCAGACTTACCTGCTAGATAGCATGTCTAGTTTAATTGGGAGGAAAAGTGTACGTTCAGAAAGATGTTTCCACCTTCTTTGATTTTCTGTAGCAAGTCTTGAGGAAGCTTCTTTTTTTTCAGAAGTAATTTAGCTTTCATTTAAAAACTTTGCAAAGCAAGATTCTAACTCTTACACTTGGAATATGTGATTGGAAAGCATAGAAAATGAGATTATGCACTGATAAAAACTAACAGGTTTTTAAGATACTTCAAAAAGAACAACTGAAGAAAACTTCCACCATTTTAAGGCCTGGCTTACGGTTTTTTTATTTTATTATTAGCCGGGTTTGGTAGAACTAGGAAAAGAAATCTACAAAGAAGATAGGATTACATATGTCCCAGGTGTCCTCAACCCTGAATGGTTGATGACATTATCTAAATATATCTCTGATATTCACATGGAGTGACTGGATGATCCTGTTGTGAAAGAACATCTATGTCCCATAGCATTGTGAAACTGGAGCACTGGGTTTTACTCTGCTTTCCATGTTTTAAAATTCAAGCCAGGCTTTTTCCACAGGGTATTCACAATATGCTCTGCAGGTGAAGACAGTGATCTCTCAGGAAAACATGCTCCTTTACCTTTGCATGTCTCAGGTCCTTATACATAAAGGAGAGATAATCATTCATGTTTCTGGATTGATACTGAGTGTTCTGTGGCTAATTCATGTCAAATGTGACAGTGAGCCTTTAATCAGGATAGTGAATTTATTTCACAAAAACTAAGTATCATGGAACTCTTCTGTGACAAATAAACATGTAGAATTGTTATGAGGGTATAAGGAATCATGATAGTGACTGAACCATGTAGCTCAAGTTGACTTGCATAACTCATGCCACAGAACCTTAGCCTCCTATTTTGTTTTATTTATTTTATAATTCTAGAAGTTGCATGTTCTGAGAAATAACCGCAAGTCTGCAGCGGAACCAAGAGTTCCATTTATAGTGTGTGAAAAGTTAAGAAATGATTAGTGGATGTTCTAATAAATAATTATGGGTTGTTTATAGGGGGGTCAAATGTGACTTCAACAATCTTTATCACCTTCTACTGATGTACATAGAACCATCTGCAACCATCTATAATCCCTACAAAAGCTACAAGAGCTTGCAATATGTGTTAAAGAATCTATTAACCACATATTAATTCTTTATAAACCATTTCAAACGGATTTTTAACATGAAGTGTGACTAACTTAAGCTCTTGGTCCTGATTTTAGGCTCTGGCCTGTGTACTGTCTTATGTTGATAGTGTGTCTTTAAGACCAATATGTCATCCTAGTTGTGGAGCTGTGACTCTTGTGATTTTGTGCCTTAATGTCATTATTTATGTACTTTCTGTCTTCCTCTGTTCTAGCTATATGGGGAGTGATGGTTCAACAAATAATGGACAGCATTCACCGCAGGAGGCTTCATGGTTTTGTTACAAGCCCTTGGTTATATCTGTAAAATGTCAAAACAGTGGTTAACCACTAGTTTCTTCAAAACAATGAAGTTCACTAAAATGAGCTGTTCAACTGGTACCCTCTTTTACTTTTGCTGCTGACAGCTCATTATATATAAGTATATGCTGGTCAGATACTTTGTGTTAAATGCCTGCTCTCTCTCCATTTCTGCTTTTATAATTTCTCCCTTATTGGTGGGTTTGCAGCCCAGCAAATGCAGTGGTACTCATGGCAGTCTGGAGCTCAACATCAGCCAAGTGCTTTAGTGTGAGATGTGTGTATGTGAGCAGTGGGAGCGGTGAGAAATTCCTGGACCAGCAAGTTGTGTGCCAAATTCATCCTGGGAGGAGAAGCTTGTGACTGAATGATGAGCTCAGATACAGGGTTAAACAACTGCGCTGCAACTCCTTAACAGAGACATTTGAATTTCAAGCTGTTTGTCTCAGACTGAAATGAACACACAGAAATATTCAGACTTTAAGGACTGCAGAGTTGGCTCAGGACTCTGCACTGTAGCTGTTGGTATTACACTAGTGGTTAGTAGTAATTCAGGATAAGTTACGGGCTGTTGTACCACTCCAGTGATCACTCCTGGGCAGGCCAGTTTCAAAACAACTGCGCCTGAAAGCACAGCCCTGTGGGAGCACTGCAGTTATTAAACAAAACCTCTGTTATCTTGTGTGCAGTGTGTGTTGGTGGTTTTAACTTGAGAGTTATCTGAGGGAGGCATTCCTTGCAGGAAGTGCATTTCATCAGTGCTGTTGATCAGTGATGACTAGTCTGAGATGCACTGGTTTAGGTGTCAGGTCTGTACCCTCTGGTCTCCTTTCCCCCTGGGGTGGGCACTGTAGATTAGACATTAGTGGTTTTCTCAATGTGATACTTGTTTAATCCCATGGATCGTTCTTCTGCTTCATACCCATAGACTGAGGATACTATTTGGGTTATTTTTAATTCTCTCATTCATAATATATCACAGTGGAAGCTGGAAAAGTAAAAACTGAGTTGTTTGAAAATCTCTATTATAGCTAGGGTTATCATGACTGATACAGCTTCTGTGTGTTTACATATGTGAAATGAGTTTGATATGTTGATTAAATTCCTGCTATACAGATTCAACATTATAAAAATTGTGATGGTGACTGACAGCAGCTAATGTGCTTTTGATTGTCAGCTGTTGGAACAAAGTGGTTGAGTGGGGAAATGTTATCCTTAATTCTTTGTATTTTCTTTTTAGTTCAGATTTGCATTAAGCAAGAGTACAGAAGTTTACAAGAATATTTGTTCTATGCACAGGAGTTTTTCATCAAAACTTTGTGACCAGGTATAGATAGATGACTGATGTTTGAGAGACTGTACAACCCTAAATTTCTCTTACCAGCAGGGAAATGAACTTCTGTGTACTGACATGCTTTATTTCCCCCATTGCCTGTAGAACTGTTTCAATGTGGTGAAATCTACCAGCTATGTTAGTATCATTGAGGTTTTTGTTATACTACTGTCCTGAGTTATTTTTATATTCTCCTTCTACTACACAAATGTCAAAGTCGGTTTTGACTGACTTGTACATTTATGCTAGCAGCTTACAGTTTCACTATTGTTATTATATTGCTATAATACCCTCACATGTACCACTTAAGTTTAAAATTACTAATAGTACTGGTAAAATATGCTTCCGCTGGTATTTATATTGGGGTGCAAATTTGAAAAAATCAAGTGCATTTGAGAACATCCTGCAAATTTAGAGCTAAAACTGCTTCTAGGTAGAATTATAACTAAATAGACGTGATTTTTAATGAGAGAATTCTTCTATCACTGTGTAAAACACCCACCTTTGCCACTTGAAAACAGGGAACACCCACCATTAAAAAAAGTGCCTGCTTTTCTGACATGCTGAGCACCTTCCCCTTTCACCACCTTTTAGAAATGGAGTAGAGACAAGATTCAATGAACGTGAGTGGGACTTGAATGACAAGATGGTCTGTTCAGTCTCTCTGCACAGGTGTGAATTTTGGCCGAAATGCTGAGAATTTCCTTGAATTGCTTTGCAGTTAGGACAGACAGTTGTCTGGAATCTACTTCAAGAGAAGGAAAATTGTATGCACAGCTAGTAAATCAAGATAATTTTATTTTTAAAATGATAGTTGCAGCTTACATATTTGAGATAACAGATGCAGCTCTGCCTTGCAGCAAAGCCTTATTCTGCATATCATGTGATTTTTATATTAGCAATATATCCTGTTTAAAATTAGAAATGCCTGCTGCACCAGTTTTAGTAGTGAAAAAATAAAAGTCATTATTAATAGGAATGTTTATCATACAATTTTCAGTTGATTAAATTTCACTAATCAAATCCACATGACTTGAACCCACATACCACACCCCCTTAAGCAGCAAGTATTAGCATATTCAAAGAACTAAAAATCCTGATGAGTATTTGCACTGTTTGCTCAGGAATGTAATGGAAATGGGGTGAAAGAGCAAGAGAGTGAGACTGCTCCAAAGGCTACTGTCTAAAATTCCCGTGGAACTCCAGAGAAAGGAAAGATGCTATTCTCACTATCCTGGCATAACTGCTGTTCAGTAATTGTGTCCTACCTGTTTAAATTTCTCCTGAAAGAGGTCTCAGGGGGACTGTGTGTTTAATGATATCACTTTTATGAAAACAAGAATGACACTAGGAAATGTCCAAAATTTTGAGGGAAAAAAAAGTAACTTTCATTCTGAATAATCTTTGTTCAGATATGAGTAGTGTCCTTCAGGGATCTGTGGGACCAGTGTTATTTAATATCTTCATTAATGACATAGAGGGATTGAGTGCACCCTCAGCAAATTTGCAGATGACACCAAGCTGAGTGGTGATGTTGACACACATGGAGGATGAGATGCTACCCAGCAGGATCTGGACAAGCTTGAGAACTGGGCCCATGGGAATCTCATAAGGTTAACAAGACCAAGTGCAAGTTGCAGCACCTGGGTGGGGGCAAGCCCCAATATCAATTCAGGCTGGGGGATGAACAGACCAAGAGCAGCCCTGATGAGAAGGACTTAAGGAGGCTGGTGGATGAGAGGCTGGACATGACCTGGCAGTGTTCACTTGCAGCCCAGAAAGCAAGTTGTATCTTGGGCTGCATCCAAAGCAGTGAGACCAGCAGGTCAAGAGAGGTGATTCTGCCCCTCTGCTCTGGTGAGACCCCACCTGCAGTGCTGCATCCAGCTCTGGGGTCCACAGCACAGGAAGGACATGGACCTGTTGGAGCAAGTCCAAAGGAGGGCCCCAAGCTGATTAGAGTAATGGAGCACCTCTCTTATAAGGAAAGGAGGGGAGAATTGGGATTGTTTAGCCTGGAAAAGAGAAGACTTACAGGTGACCTAATTGTGACTTTCCAGTACATGAAGAGGGCCCACAAGAAAGATTGAGAGAGACTTTTTGCATGTTTTTTACTGTATGTAGTGACAGGACTAAGGGAAATGGCTTCAAACAGACAGAGGCAGGTTTAGATTAATATTTAAAAAAAATGCATCACCATGAGGGTTGATGAGGCACTGGAACAGGATTCCCAGAGACACTGTAGATGCCCCACCCTGAAAGTATTCAAGGCCAGACTGAATGGGGCTTTAGGCAGTCTGGTCTAGTGAAAAGTGTCCCTGCCCATGGCAGGGATAGCTGGAATGAGAGTGTCATTAAGGTCCCTTTCCGTCTAAGATGTTCTAAGATTCTTTGATTGATTCTATGGTATTTGTTCATTGCAAAGGCAAGCCTAGCATAGGATGAACTGGCATTGAAACAAAAATTACAGTGTAGTATAAAACACACAAGGCATTGTGTTATTTTCAAAGCTGCATCTCTCCCAGTGGTTGCACTACTGATTGCACTACCACTTGTAAGATCTCTGCACTGCGCGTGCTCTAATAATATTGGCATGTTTTACATCTCTGAAGTAACATAAAGAGGTGTGATTTTCCTGCCCTGGTCCTTCTTGACTCTCAAAATCAAATGAAATCTCTTGTCCTACCCAGATCATTTCATTTTCTCACCCCATTTTATTTCACTGCTAGTGCCTGAAAGTCAATAGAAAGCCCTTAACTGGATTACAGACCGATCCATGGCAGCTGAATATAGAATTATTTCCAAACTGAAAAGAAAACCCAAACTAAACATTAACAAAATCTGCTTCTTACAGGGAGGAAACAAAATAGGAAAATGTATAAACTTCAATTATTTTTTAGACCACTGACTGTTCTTTAACATACATGTGACTTTATGACAGACACTTTTGCATCTCAGTAAAAGATACTGGTGGCTGCTGCTATTGCTAGAGAAAATTTTAAAATACTTGGAATTGATTTTAAGTCTAAGCACAGAAAAATATGTATGTAACATGTTGGCTTGTGAATATATTCGTGCTATAACTGAGTAGAGCACAAAGGCTTTTGGGTGAGACAAGCTAAAGCCACAAAATAAAAGGCCACAGAAAACACTTGTAGCAGGTGTGATTGCAGTTCATGTGGAATCTGAACAACTTTGGTTCTCTGATAGTGATGCAGGAAGACAGAGAGGTCAGCAGAGACTATGTCCTTTCTTAGCTTCTTGACAGCACTCTATCCTCTAAACAGGCACTAAAGACTGAGCAAAACTAGATTAATTACCACATAATCGTGGACAAGACTTCTTCTTTCCATGCCCTTTGCTATAAATTCAGTATATTTAGCCAGCTGATACTTTAACAAAATGTATAAAAATCTGCTCAATGGCAGCTTCAGGAAGAGATCAATCAACTGATTAAAAAAAAAGAATATTGAAAATGAGAATTACTACAACCACAAGAGCCTTGCTTTCTTTCTTTTACTTTCCTCATTTTTACCCTGTTTACATCCCTCCTCTGAGTGCAGCTGTGACTGAGAACATGATAGCTGTATGAAAAGTTGCACACTGTGGGGGTTTTTTCCAGCTTCGGACCCTTCGTTCTTCTGGAACAGGCAGGCTTTGGACAGGAGCATTGCTGAAGCCCCAGGCCATCACAGGTGGGCAGCAGGCAGTCAAAATAGCCAGTGTCAGGATGTGGGAGCAGGAGAAAGGCACGTGGAACAAGACTAAGGACTTGTCAACCCTAAGGCCCTTTTGGTTTAGCATATGATCCCAAATCCACCAGCATCACAGAACTCTTCCAATTACAAGAGGATTTGAGTCAGGTTCAAGACAATACATACAACTGAGGCCCAGTACTTGTGGGGAGAGGACACTTTCAGCATTTTGATTTTCCAGGCCTTTTCTGTTAGGTAGCTGAAAATGGAAGTTGCTGATCTGAACTCAACTTGCCCACTTAAAATTTCCTGCTTGGCTTTTTAGTGTCAAGCGTGGATCTTCTTTAGTGGGCAGGAAAGTGAATAGACTTATTTGTTTACAAACTTCACTTTCCCAGCAAACAGTAGCTACAATTTGTTGATCCAGGATATAATAAAACCTGTTAATGTTTTAAGCAAAAACCTTTCCTTATTTTTTTTTTCCTTTTTTTTTCTCAACAGTTTAAAGTCCTGGCAGGCAGTGCTTATTCTTTAATGAAGGAAATTATCCAGCTCTACTTTCTTGCTTCTGTGTGGTCTGTCATATACTTATCCCAAGAAAAGTGAATTGCAACTTTCTGCTCAGCTACAGCATGGCCATAGTGCACCCCTTGGGAGGGATTATATATATTCAAACCAGAGAGAATCTCCTGCATTGCTTTTTCCCCTCCCCTGTGACAACTCTACTCTCTAAATACAAGACACTGTTCGAATCAGGCTAGCTGTGGAGGCTGCTTTGATGTCCTGCCATCACACTGAGCTGCGGAAAGCCTTCTTGTTGTCTTATGTAGGGAGCAGTTGAGGATATCAAAGGGAAGATGGGATGTTAAATTTTTATTGATGAATGTTTAATAGTCTGGGTTGTAAGCTGTCATGAGTAATGCAGTAAAAGGATTCATTCTGAATCTTGCTGTTTGCCATACAGTGCCTGAAAGTGATTAGTCTTTAAAGAGTACAAATCTTTATTTTTTTTCTCCAGCAATTTATTTTCTGCAGCAGATTAAAAGAAATCTATCATGATACTTAGGAGAGAGTCAAGTGGGCACATTAGGTTAATTCACCAGCCTCTCAGCTTGAGACCTGAGTTTGAATCAGGTTTCCAGAAAAAAAAAAGCAGTGAGTTTAGCACTGTTTTCTAAAAACCCATGAATGTGACAAGCTTGGCCACATCCCACTGGGCTTATTAGGGTCATGCATCTCATACGATGCAACTTTACACCTCCTAAAACATGAAGTATGTTAATTGAGCAACATACAGAAACACTAGGCACAGCGCCTGAGGACACAGCAGAAGATAGCTGAGGAGTGGTCTGTTTCCCTTCCCACTACCCCTACAAAAAAATCCAAACCAAAAAATAACCCTATTTTCCTGCCTCTTGGAGCACCAAATTTTTTTAAAATAAATGTAAAGAAAACCATTTTAAAACCACTGCTGTGAAAGTAAATCAGTGCTGATATGTGGGAAACTCTGTGAAAAGGGTGGGATTCATATTGTTATATGTTATTTCTGTAACTAAATGCTTCTAGAAACAGAGCAAACTAGGGATGTTCCTGAAGGAATTGAGTGTACCTGAGAGCCAAAAGAAAGAGGGAAAAGGAGAGGAGAAATCCCTACAGGATGACTGGTACATATTTTGCTACCCCGACAGGTAATTATGAACAGATAGAATGGACCTGATGAGTCTGAGTGACGATACAGCTTCAGGAAACAAAAAGTTTTCTTCTCATATATTAAATGTGGTTCAGGAGCAAGGTTTGGTTAAACATAAGCTCTAGCCAGCTATGGTTTAAGACACATTAATTTACAAAGTTTTAGTGAAGTACAAATGTAACTATGAGAAAGGTGCCAGTTACAGCCTTAGGTTGAGGCCCATATTTTGTTGAACTCTATGAACATACAAAAGCTAGCATCATCCTTTAACTGCTGCCCTGCACTGTAAAGAGCGGTTTTTAGATGAGGAAAGAAAGATGAATATCCTTTATGATTCCTAATCAGCCCTTGATCACAGCTAATTTAGTGACTTTTGACAGCATGAGAAGCATTTGCATGCTGTGAATCCATATTTATCAACTAAGAAATGGATCGAGGTACTTCACTCATGCCTTCTTAGATTTCTGAGCAGCCATCCAATATATAATGATTTTTGTTTGCTACCATCTGAACTGGTGATGAAAAGCTTTCTCAGTTTGAAGTCTTGTTAGTAATAGGTTAACCTCATAACTGTTGTTACTGTCAATGGGTTTTTAAAAGAAAATTTTGTCTCTCAGTCATCCTAAAAAAGAACAGGAAACAGTGATTTTTTATGAGATATCCCAGAACAACTCTGGCTTAAAAAAAAAAAAATCTAGTGGCCATGCAAACCTGTGGTCTCAAATGGGTGAGGAAGGAGAATTCTACACGTGTGTGTCATTTATGAGGTGCATGGGGATAAACTTAAGCGCAGTGATGCATATGTGCATGCAGCTTACACACCCACAATCTCTGGTTTACACATCTGTGCAAAAGCATGTCTGAATATCTGCACTGTCTCTTTGTTGTCCATGTACTGATTAAAGGCAGATGGAGTTTTCCTTGGTTGGAATAAATAGTTCTGGTTTCTGTTTTATTTTCACTTTTAAAGACAGACTTTGTTTGCATTAAAAAATCTTCAGCACAGCATGATTTAACAGTCTACTCTTCAAAAAAACAGTGAGTTTACATATGCACCTTGAGAGGCAGACTTGAAGGGTGATAAATACTTAGGTGGACCCAAAGAATAACTGAATCCAGTTCTCAGTCTCAATTACAGAAGGCTTTAGTGGAAAGAGATGACAGGATTTTCCAAAAATGTTGTTTGGGATTAGAAGACCCGTGGGGATTTTCCCTTGGATGACAGGCTGTTAAAGACTACTTAGAAAGTGTAAAAATTTCATTACTTACCAAAATACATGCTTCGCTACATCTCTGATTTTTTTCATTCTCTGCAGATTCGAGACAAAATGTCTCACAGTTCAGTGGTGAATCAAGGGGAAACAAAGAGCTAATTAAATTATCATGAATAATTGTCTGTAAATTATATATGTTATAACAGTTCTTTGGTGTAGGCATAAAATCCTATCTGAATATACATTTATCTGAAGTTAATCGACATGAACAATGGGAATATTTATTACTAATTTTAAAAAATAGTGTTTACATAGCAATGCTTTTCAATTCCCTCTCTCAATAATGAGGCCAAAGTGGCTCCCTGATTTTTGAGGAGACAACTGGAAATTGGAAAAAATCCTGTAGAACATTATCTTATTGGGACCTTTCTCAGGTGGCACAAATAAGCTACAAGCAGAATATTTCTTGGCACAATAACCACACTTTTTTGATGCATATCAGATAAAAATGATAAAGAATTTTGTTTCAAAAATTATTTTGCATTGCAAAATATTTAAGCAAATGTTCCAAGGGAAAAAAAAAAAGCCTTATTTCACATGAAAATCTACCCATCCTTCAAAAAAAGTTGTATTTTGATATTTCTAGCTTTATCTTATTTTGCTACTCTCCTCTCTGGATTGGATTCTCTGACTGAAATGTATCACCAGTGAATGCTCAAGCCTGCTGGAGACAACAATGGTAATGCAGCAGAGGGGCTGAGCAAGGAGGGAACTTGTCAGCATTGTGACTGCTTCTGTCACAGAAGTAAGAATTTTCTTCCACGATGTCTCATTTCTGTGATTCTGAAATTTGCTTTTATTTAGTGCTTGTCTTTCAATTTTTCTAGTGTGCAAAACTTTAAAAAAATGCTCAAAACTTTTTAGCTGCTTTCCAAATTACTGAGAAAAAACATCCACTGCATTTTCTGAATGAGAGCTATGCTGCTGGGTTATCTTTACCATCCAGGTTTTGTCTAAAACTATGGTGTTATGATATGTTAATCAATGTATTTCAATATATTCACACCACCTAATGTGGAGCAGTCAGTGAATATTTTATCATACTCAGTTGCCTTAGGCCTTTAAAACATTTTTAGAACTTATTTGCTAATACATGTCAACCACATTCCTTTTCTTAGTTTTTAAGTGATGCCATATATGGCCATGAAATAAAGGTGGGCAGGTACTGAATTCATCTGAGTCTGGTCCCAGATGTTTTTATATGCTGCATATTAGCTACAACTGTCTTCACAGTTTATACTGACTTTATTACGTTTCACTGCAATGTATTTTAAAAATACAGGCATACCTTATTTCTAAATAACTTTTCAGTGACACATTAGAAAATAAATGGTTGGGCCTAAGTCTGTCAATTGTTATGCACTGCTTGATCTTTTCTTTGCAATAACTATATATTAAACATTATGCAAGATCATATAAAGCAAGCTTTAGATAACCTTAATGGACAAAAAGAGTGCCCTTACAAGCACATCCAAAAATGATCAGTTGCCTCTGGCACTCCCCTTGTTTTAATGACAGTGTTTTACTCACTCATGAGAACTTTGTTATGTTGATGGTGTCAACAATAAAGTCTTAATGAAAAAATTGCTACAGCTTCAAAGTGCAAATCCTTGGCCCCTGCCTTGCTGGAAAATTGTTCCCTTTCTTTCTTCATTTTAACTCTAACCTTAAGTTTAAATTCTTGGTTACAAGAGTCCAGAAAAAAGTATTGCCCCTTAATACCAGATTGCCAGTGCCTTTATTAGTGAGTGAGTGAGTGTACTTGATGACTACAGATCTCCATGGGAGTTACTGATAGTCCTAACTGCTTAGGAACTAGATAAGCAGAAGTCAGGCCCATGGTCTCCATCCAGTTCTGCCACGAGGTAACATTGCTCTCATTCCAGAGGAATCTCTTCCCATTTCACAGAGCTAGAGTTATGGCACAATAGCAGAAAAATATTTTTCTGGGCACAAGTGAGAGTATAATTTTGCTGTTTCCTGCTTTTTGTATATTCATTTGCAGACACCAAGGCTCCTCTTCAGGATGGTTATTTAAATCTCTGTTCATCTTTATGGAAAGATGTAAACTTAGTCAGCAAAACTCAAAGATTTCTGCTGAACAGGACTAAGTGGCCTATATCAAAGCCCTTGTTGTTCAGTCTCACTGTCACACCAAGGGATACTACTCCCACACAGAAATTAGTCACAAAAGTAAAGAGTTTTTAGGATTATGACCTACATAAATAGTCCTCTCAACAGGACAGTTCACGCACTGGGCGGGGAGGGGGTGGGAAAGACAGAGAGAGAGAGAAAAAAAGTTGTAACAGAAGATAGCAGAGAAAAAAAGAGTGGTTTTCCATTCATTTGCCTGGTTTGCAGGGCAACAGCTAGGCATGAGCAACATTTAAAGCTTTTTTTATTGTATGTGTGTGTGTGTGCACCAAGCAAATTTTAACTGCATGTATATGAGCGTTTTTGATCAGTTGCTGAAAGTAATGAAATAATTTATTTGGGTCATTAGAGCAAAATCTGATAATATTTTAGATGTGTGGGTTATTCTCAATATCAACTAGAACAATTATTTTAAATTTTAAAAAAGGAAAACAGAAACATGTCAGGTTTTAGGTTAGAGCAGGAGGTTTCATTACCTTGTCCAAATCTATATTCACAAGTACTGGATGTGAAGATGATTAACATCAAGTGCTACAGAGGGAGTTATGTCTGATACAGCAGTAGCAGCAGCAGCAGCAGTAGTAGTAGTAGTAGTAGTAGTAGTAGTAGTAGTAGTAATAGTAGTAGTAGTAGTAGTAGTAGTAGTAGTAGTATTGTAGTAGTACTCCTGAAGGCTGTGCTGTTTGTGGGAAGCACAGACACATGAGCTGATTTGGGGATGTTCCATTGGTTTCAGTGAAGATATAGGTCGTTTTGCCAAGCTATTTTCCAGGACAGCTTAGAGGGTGACAGCTAAGATCTAAGGGCCTCTTCAATTAGCATCACCTGGTCTTATAATGCTTATGCAGCCTCCCTTGCACACATCCATAGCAAAGCAGACTCTGGTCTTAGATTTATAATGGGTGACAATGTGGTCTGGGTCTCCTGTCTACTCACAACCATTTAGTAATTGCATATGTAAAAGTACAACTTAAGGAAGAGAAATGTCTGTGTTTTGAACTAAGGAATTCTGCTGATGCTACAGATTTTGAAAGCACAATGTGCTCAATGAAAGTACTTGAACCCTGAAATAGAAATACAGACCTCTTAATTAATCTCTCTGTTATTCTATAAAGTGCAAAGAAAACTAATATAGAGAATTTTCCTGTTAATTACAAATGGAATCTGTGTGTGTGTGACAGGGAGGAGACTGTTGGACCAGGGCAACACAGTATTACACTTCCTACATAATTATGTAGGAGTGGTAGGTTTATTAGGCTGCAGTAAGTCATTATTTATGCGTATGTAATTTTTATTAGAAAACTACCTTTTAACATTGCTCTTTTTCAAGTTGTAGTAGAATATTTAATCTAAATCCATTCTTTCATGGATGTATATATAAGCTTAAATTATCTTCCTTAAGGAGAAATTGGCAATACAAAAAGGTGGCATGCACTTTCTTTAATCTTTGTTTTATTATGGATTTAGTTGTGCTGGATCATTTTCAATTTCTCTAAACATTAAAATTGCTTTCTTTTAAGGTGCTACTGCTAAGGCTAGGAAACATATATAAGGGCATCTCCCTGGTTTTGTTGGTCAACATATGGAGGCATTTTTCATTTTATTCCCTTTATTTTTGCCTAGTGAGGCTTGCAGCATAAAAGGAGGATTTCCTTGCTGCCCTCAAACAACCTCTCATCTCCAAGGTAAAAGTGGCAGGTCAGTGAAAGAGGTCCACTGGGTATCTCAAGTTTTCATGTCATCCTTTAGTCCTAATTGTTTTGCTGACACTGACTGGGGCTCTCTAACAGTGATTGTTCCCTGAGCTGCAGCACCCTTGCGAATTCACCTTCCAAATTTTTAGGACAGCTACTTACTCAAAGTAAATCTCATCTGCATATCACATGGGTAGACAAACCTACAAACCCTTCAGAGGTTAAGGTCTTTAAACTCCCTCAGCAAGACCCTTCTGGTATTCACTTTTACTTCACTTATCTGCCTAATCATACTTTGTGACACCTAAGAGTCCCTGGCCATTTCTACCCCTCTTTTTTATACACTGTTTTAGTCTCCAAAAAAGGGCACTCAAACAGATGTTTTTCAGGAACATATGGGTGCCCTGTGCTACTGTCACAATATATTCTGTCCCTGCATGATAACTTCTATGACCCTGCTGCAGTCAACTCAGGCCTTGGCAGTTTCTGAAAAGATGTGATTAACTGAAAAGATGTGACAATGTAGTAATCGATTATGATGACAAAGGCTACATCAAGTGGAAACCTGTGCCAAGAATCTGGATAATGGATGATCCTTCAGTGTGGACCCAAACACAGAGGTCTCTTACCCAAACCACATTCTTGCAACAAGGATTTGGTTCAATACCAAATCGCTTTTCTAATCTTTCCCCTTTTGAGAGCAGAATAGCCCAGAAATTTCACCAACATCCTGCATTACTCCTTATTTGTTACTAAGATTTTCCCAAGAAAATGGAAGGGGCTTTCCACTAGGAAAATATTATTCAGAGAAGATATGTCAAGAGTCTTTATCAAGACTTGCAGGCTACCGCCAACACAAGAAAGAGTTGGCATGCCTTCTACAGGAGATGACCTATTTCTACCCAAAGGAGTCATTACATGAAGATTGACTGATAAAGTGTCTATTGGCCAAATTATAGAGCTAAATAGCAACTCTTACTAGTCTGAGGTCTATGGTCAGTCTTGGGATGACAGAGTTACCACAGAGACTGCATAAACTGGGCAAGGTATCCAATATTTTCTTCAGGCTGGTGGCCATTCTTTGGCTGGAGAAAGTCTGCAACCCCATCAGTAAACCAGATGTTTCAGTATTCTCTTCCCTGGAAATATTAGGGTCAAAATGTCTAATGTTTATGCAAAATACCTGTCATCCTCTCTTGGGTTCATGTACCACAGCAACTTCCCTGATAAAGATCTAGAACGGTTGCTCATTCCTGAGGCAAGAATGTATCCAAATCTAAGTTGGAGTGACTAACCACAGCCTTATTTTCAATTTTACTCTGTTTATAACTCTGATACAAAACTGCTTTTCACCTAAGACTGAACCAAGTTAGTCTGTGAATGAAAGTGCTGTTTCAGAAAAGCTTTCCAAAATACGTTCTCAGGAATAATACACTTTGTTGAAGAGAAGGGCCTACATCACCTCCCACCTCAAAACTGTCCCCCATCTCTTGGACAAGAAGCTGGCAGTGGATCAGCTGTGTGAAAAGGATGCATGTTCTGCCTGTGCCATAGAGCCATTGGGAAGACACTATGTGCTTTAGAGTGGCAGGACATTTTGTGAAGGCCTAGTGGTGAGGGTTATGTCACAGTGCCCTGCGGGACACAGACTGGTGGATTTAGGCAACCCCCACCAGGGACACTTTGGGATATGGTTCATCCAAACCCTGGAGCGTTGTTTAAAGGCCCTGAGTCATGTTTGCTGGATGTCCAGCTATGAAGCACACAAGACTTCTGAAGAGCATTCCACAGACTAGGTATGATTAGCAGGTTTTACCTTAAAGACACCATCACAAGTGCTCTAAGGAGGCAGCTGGGGCACAGCCTGGGCTCCTAGCTCAGGAAAAGGACAGTGTCAGTACTCCCAAGTGACTAGTTAAAGGTCACAAAGCTGGAAGGCCTGTGTAATTGCTTCAAGAGTATACATCCTGGACAGGCCAGCCCCTTTTTGTCTTCTAGCAAATATGTGCCTGTCCCTCTTCCCCATCCTCTCAGCAGTGCTTTGTTCCAAACTACATTGCACAGTTTTGCGCTGCATCTGATATCTTATCAGAATGTCTCTCAGTCACAAATTCTATGATCTGTGTCTATTCCTCAGGATAACAATATAAAACAATCAAGGATGGAAAAAATGGGTAAATGTAATGTGCCTTGTGAATGAAATATAGGCAGAATGGGATATGTTGAATCTTGCTTTTCTTCTGCCCCACAGGGGAGAAACTGGATTAATTCATCATTTTGCTTAAGCATGGAAGAGGGCACCATTAAAGAAAGCTTAGAGGAAAGAGAATTAAAATGATAGGGCACAATCGTTTTAATCACTTGGTCTCAGCTTCATAAAAAGAGGTGAAATTCCTTTTCATTGGTCTTCTGAGTGCATGAATTTCATGCATGATTCCTCATCGACTTGTCTGCTGTACATAATTAAAAACTGCAATTTTTTTTAATGTGCCCTATATAACTCAGTGAATGCTGTATTGAGAAAGATTTGCACTATTTGAATATTTTTCTTCTATAATTTGTTCACTCTTACCCTCCAAGAAAATAACAATTATTAAAATAAATGCACAAATGCCAAAGTAACACAACCTGCTGTGCAGTAATACCAGCTGTTTCTGACCTGGCAAACAGATCTTCTAGAATCAAGAAACACATTTTTATGAAAGAGAAAGGGAGTGAGAAGTGGAAGGCATAAAAAAGCAACATTGAGAGCTCTACTGAAATAAACAATTCCCCCCAAAAGAAGAAAAGGTGTGTTGCTTGTAACAAATGAACAGTAGTGGAAGGAGCAGAGACAGAATTCTTTACATGCAATCTCTGAGCTACGTCAGAAGAGGTGGATCTTGTCCCTGCAGTAGAACTCAACTATTTCTACTCTGCTGCTCTTTTTCCAAAACAAAGTGACAGCTACTGCTTTGTGACATTGCTTTACTAGGCACTTAACTGGGACATGGAAATAAAAGGATTAGTTATGCAGATGACATAGTTACACAGAAGCTGGCACAGTGGATGCTCCTTATGTGGGATATAATGTCAGAATCAATATGTGAGCATGAGACTCTGAGCCTGGGTTACTGCTGGCCTGTGTCTTTTGTTATTTGCTGTCATGAATCTTCCTTCAGTACTACACAGTCCTGAGGAAGTCTCAGAAAAGGGACCCTCGGTAAGAGGGCTGAACTGTACACAATAATCACAATGGTGAAATTAAAGACTATCTTGATGTCCCTCCAGAACAGGGGTGGCAACCAGTAAGCCCTCAAAATCGTTATCAGCATCACTTGCCTTGATACAAGGGAAAAAATGAGGCAGTAGGTGCCATACGCTTAAATCGTACCTGTATGAAAGCAGTTAGTACTATTAGCAAATAGATAAGTTTATGTGAAATCTAGGTATTCTTGTGTCATAAAGAACAACAGAAACAAAAATAGAAAAAAGAAAAGAAACCTCTGGGATTTGAAAGCACAATGAGAAGAGAGTCTTAATCATGAATGACCAGAAATTTCTGTAGGACTTAGTAAAACATCTAGAAATCAATAAGTGATTCCTTTTGCTACCTTGGCAAGAGTTAACATTTAAGTGCGTTGCCAGAGTCAAACTAGGCAGGGACAAACACTGGGAGAAGGATTAAAATGCCTTCCATCTGCGTTAAGGTGGGTCAGTGGGTAAGGGAAGCCTCTGGCCTGGATGGAGCCCCATGCAGGCTGCAACCAAGCCCTGCACAGCTCAAGGTCTTTCTTGGCATTGCACCCTGAGGCACAGGGAGCCAGTCCTGAAAACTTGGGTGAGAACATCAGTCAGATACAACAGAAAGGTCTTAAGGATTTCATCTCAATGTAGGGGGATTCACAGTGGATTCTTTCCTGTAATGTGTGTCAACTGATGCTTCAATTATTTTAGGGTAAATAAAGACTTGTCTTTCCTTTTACCTTAATCTGATTCATATTGCTGCAAACTCAGGGTAAGAGGTGAAAAACCAAGGTCTTGATCCCCAAATCCATCATTGTCAATAAGAGTCTTCCTATTCATGTAGAATTGTTTCAGAATCAGGCCCTAAGCTCTGTATACAAACACATTTCTGTATCTGTGTGAATATGTGCTAATGTGTGGATGTGTATAATGCTTTGTGTATGTGTGCATATATGTGTATATTTACATACACGTTCTCACTAACACAAATATATATTTACGATTTACAGTTCTGGAAAACCTAGTGAATAATGTAAATGATTAAAGCAGATGCCTCACAGAAAATATTCTTCAGACCCCTCATTTAAATTCAGCCTCTTATTCACACTTGGTAATACACTCTGCTGTATGAATTATGGATTCCTGTTTTTATCTCTCACACTACACATGAATGTTTGATAAAGATTGTTTCCAATATTATATTTTGTCATAATGCTCATCTAAAATACAGTCAGAAATGCTTTCCAGTAATTATACATTGACTTAGCACTATGAGGAAAAAAATAGTACACCAAAAAAAAAAAAAAANAGCCAAATTATATTTTCATTGTTTTTCTTGAATATTTGTCCTAAATAAGACTATGAGACTGACAGGATTTGCAGCCAAAATTCCTTATTTATACTTCATCCAAATGGAGCCAAGGCAGCTACAGTATGTTTTTCACACTGCTCTACAAATGCTTCAGTCTCAGTGCTTTGTCTTGTGAGGAAAAAAGGCTGCTTTTATGCTAAATTATTCGTAATGACTGTGAAGTGGATTAATATCCAGAAGGGGTCTGGATTCACACTGGAGAAATATCAAATTTACCTCCTTAGGGAATAAGGGTAGTCTTATAACAAGGTTCCTATGAAGGAAAAAAAAAATAATAAAAAAATGTACTGTCCACAGAAATTCAATAATTTTTGCACTTATTGTCTTTTCTGTGTGTAAAATTGCAGCTCCTGAGGAAAGACCCAACTAGAGAAAAACAAAATATATTTTCCCATTTTAGCTAGTAATCTATGTCATGACTCAAAATGCTACCAAATTTTCCCCTTCTTTTGTGGAGGGCTGTGCCTAGATCAGCTGTCCAGAAGGAATTCTCTTTGGCTACATCTCTATTCACAAAGGGGAAAGCATAACAGATGCTTATCTGCAGCTTGAAACAGTGGCTGCCAAGCACCTGGTACCTACAGCGTGTGTGTTTTAGAAAGGAGGGTAACTTGAGGTTAGTTCTAGTCTAGTTTCATAGTCTGACTTCCTAACCTCCTACCATGAACTGACATGCATGGGTATGCTTCTGGACTGCATTTTCCATTTAGTTTCATTTAAAAGAAATCCAGTGCTCTCCAAGAGCAAACCAAAGCACAGTAAATGGGGAAAACTGGAAGATTTGTTTTAAAAGGATATGTGTTGTCTCATCTGAAATGCTAACATAAATGTAGACTTTGAATTCATCAGACCTTGGATCAGTCCTCAGATGAGGCTGTTGGAGTTAAGAGAGACTGAGGCACCAAACAGGTGTGACTACTGGTGTGAACTTTCTGTGAAGGAAACATTATAATCAAGTGTACAGTGACTGATTTTGATTGCAAGTTACTCTTGTTTGGGAGAAGCCTTCTGAGGAATTGTCCACACTGGCAACACAGTCATTTTTATTATCTCTCTATGTGTGTGGTGCAACAAGTCCAAAATCATCCTGTACCTACTGAAGGACTGAAGGAACCCTGTACAAGGAAGGCTGTCTTTCCTCTCTAAAAAAGTTAACAGCAATAATGGATTAATTTTTGCCTTTCTATCTGCTTCTCCCTGCTGCACATTTAGCTGGCGAATAGCCTGCCCTCCTCAGTATATGGGCTATGAAGAGATAAAAGACAGTCTTCTTTACAGAAAGACCCACTTCCTTTTCCAAGTACAATTCCTATTCCTTTGTTTCTGTTGACATGCATATTCTCTTAGTGTTATTTGAAATCCCTTTGTGATTGTGTTGAAAGCCCAAAATGCAATGATAAGGAAAAATTGATCCATAATGGAGCAGTCCGATGTTGATAAATTTCAAACATGTTTTATGTAATATATCACATAAAGCCTGCCATTATTAATCTGTCTTAGATACATATGTGCTCCATATTACCAAATATATTTCCATCTCACAATCTTTCTTCACAGTCAGTTCTGCCAACTACTCCCATTTACTGCTAGTGTTGTAAATACTTTTACCCCTACATAGCTGGTGGGAAAATGCCATGCAAGGATTGGCTTGTCCCAGTTCACACATGTAGACCACCCTCAAAATAGTGCTTTATATGGTGGAACGAAATAATGAATAACTGAAAATGTTGCACCCTGATATCATGTATGACTTCTTCTGAAGAAGACAAAGTAAGAGACGAGCACAAATGCTCTATTTTTTTAGTACTTTGCAGCAAGGTACACATGTACCTGTGAAACAAACAAAAAGATAACACTTGTATTAGATTGTGCAACCATTATTCTACAGAACAGAATGAAAATTTCAACCGCTTACTTCCATCTAATGTATTGTTTTTCTTTCATAAGTGTTGCTTTATTATGCAAAAATTTTTCAAGTTACATCATGATGTGTTGTCTTCTCTTACATTCAAATTTGTGAGCAGCTAATAGAGAGAAATCACCATTTTTTGTAAGTTTGTCAATGATGGTCTGGATGGGGATTTTTGTTTCTGCTTCTGGTTTTGTTGTTGGATTTCTCTGTAGAGTCAGTAAAGCCCTGTACATCTGGCACTGTAGGAAAGGAATAGTCTTTTACACTGTGATGAAGTGTGAAGAATTATTCTAAATGTAAGAGGCATATGTTTTGTACCTGATAAAGATTGCTTCCTTAAGAAGAGGGAACAACTTCTAGCTGTAGATTTCTCAACTTGGGTGTCTCTATCCTACCCACCAATACTTACACCACTTCTTTCCATGCCACAAATCTCATTCGAATCCAGCTGCTTAGTCAGACTTTCCCCCTTGTGTCTCTTGAATTTACACCTGGGAAACTCCCTGCTACAAGGCTTCTTTGGGACAAGCATGGTTGCAAAGATTGCCTGGTTGCAAAGATAGCCTGATTGCTCTTCCTTCAGCAACTACTGCTGTGGGAAGTTCAGAAATGTCTAAGACAAGAACATGTGTTTAAGTGGTGTGAGAGTCTTACTGACTTTCTGAATGCAACTGCTGTACTACATGCTTAAGACTTTTTCTATAGCATTTTATTAGAAGCTCTATTATGGAAGCCGTTAGCACCTTTCTACATAAAGATATGATGACAGGATTTCTGCCCGTGGTTTCTAGACACGTGTCCTTCAGGGAGTGCTACAACTAACATAATGTTAGCAGATCTGTGTGTGAGTGTACATGTATCTATCTGTCTATTTACTAAAGGTACACTGCAGTTACTCCAGCTAATGGAATTCTGCCCCACATGGACATCACTATGACATAGTTCAAGGCATATTTGAAGTGTAAAGTCCTTTAAAAAAGGCACGCTTTGTACTAGTTTTGGATATCTATGAATGCAAGCTCAGATGCCATCAGCATCTCTTAGGAAATAACTCATACTTAGTGAATTTGGTACTTTCACCTTGCAACCAAGAGAATTCATCACCTCTATTTCTTAGGCCAGATCTACCCTAGTGTTCCTACAGTAAAGCTTCACATTAAATGACTATTAATTTTGCTGAAGGAATTATTGGTATTAATCGGATGTATGCCAACAAATACATGTAATGCCTAGCATGACAATAGCTTAAAGTCAATAAATACTTCAGTGACAAGGTAGTTGTATGCGGGTTTTATGTATCTGAATGGAGGACTTAAATATACTCTGAAACAGGGGTCACTGACATGATAAAATGGTCAGAACATTCTCTTTCTTGCATAATTTCTTTGTTGCATCTTTCTATGGTTTCCTGTTTTGTTTTGGAAATGAGTAAAACATTTCTGGTATCAGGCCAGATACTCAGTGGAACTCCATCCATACCATTCCAAACAGCAATATAATAGAATTGTGGAATATTAAAACAGAAAGAATTTTGCCCTGCACATCAGTAATTTATCCACTATACTTTTTGCATCAGTAACCATAAGAAATCATTATTAGTTCCTTTTCTACTGTGTATTTGTTCTGTGGTTAAAGAAGAGTTACTGCACAGTTTGGGTTAATGGAGGCATACTCCTCTGAGACAGAAGTACACACTGGCTTTAAGATGGGGATGGGTACTTTATTATGGTCTATGAGTGATTTCAATGCTACTTTATCATCTGCCAGCATGCACACACAAACTAATAAGCTATTCACTGCTTTTTGCCCCTGAGGGCACCTTTCAATAAGGCAAGTCATTGATTTTTACCAGCAGACACATGGACCAGAAACCATTCCCTGTATGATGCTATCCCCAGTGGTGCATTCTGCAGGGGAAACAGGCAATTTTAGTCATACACATGCACATTCACACATACACACACAGTAGTCATAATCTAGCTCAGATGCCCAGATATTTACTTTGCCTCCTTTAGAAGAACTCTTGATATTAACCTCTCCTGCAATCCTGTCAGCATAATTTGTATTAAAAATACCTTGATGTAATGCTGAGGCCCTATACAATGGGGAGAATATACCTTTTTTTTTGTTCCTGACAGCTTGCTTCTAGTATATAAATCAGCAACTGACCATCATTGCCATTCATTCAAGCATTCCTAGCAGGGAGCCCAAAGACTCATTTGCAGTAATGTATATAATCATGCCTTCTAAGTTACTTGTATTTCTCCTAGGTCTGACAGGGTCTTTACTGTGGAATTCTATGATGTTGCCTTAAAACTTTTTTCTGTTTTATAGAGCAAGGGTTCTTAAACTTTATGACTTAGATCACCCTATTTAAAATATAAAAGACACCATGTGGGTCATTGTCATTTTAATCACTGCTACTGTCTTCTAGTCTTGCTCTGATAATATTCTTTAAATCCATCAATCTAGCTTCCTTAAGCTGACCAGACCAAAAGAACACATATGCTTAGCTAGTATCATGCAGAGTAATTCAGATTTTGGTGGGAGCATACTGATGTCCTGCAGCTGAAAATCTGGCCATCTTATAGGTATTTCCCATTTCACTTACACCTCTCTTCAGCCCGTTGTCCTTAGGAAAATAACAGACACACAGCTAATGCCTCCTCCCCAGCTACAAAATGTAAAGAATGCCAGTGCAACACTTCATTTTCCCCTCTCATCCCTTCTTCAGCCATCTAGCCAAAACAGCCAAGGGAAGTGTTAGTTCAGTACCTGTTACCACATGATGTTTGTGACACCGAAAACATCCTGACCTGTCTAGAAAAGTGACCTGTAATGACCTTAAGCTATCTTAACTCCATCTGAAATCCTAGGGACAATTCCCTCTGGGCCACTTAGGCACAGACTCCTGTGCTATCCCAGGGGCTTCACTTCCAGTGAAGTAAAGCAGTTTTTAACAGCTTTAGTAGTACAAAGGAAAAAAGGCCTTAAAGCTGTATAATGTGGATTATAAAATTTTATCTGCTTTATATATGATACTCCTTAGCATCTGTACCACATCTAAACTTTAAATAATCAAAAATATCACAGTTTAAATTATTTTAGGCAGTTTTCCCAGCAGCAAATAAGGATCCCATGAAAATACAGAAACTAAATACTGCAATGAGGTCATTCAAAACTTCTCAGTAAGAGCTTTCTGGAATTTTCTTAAAATATTTCTTAAGAGCCTTCCATACTGTTCCTTTGCACTAAAAATTCTACTAAAGAAAATTATTCTGAATGTCAGCATTACTGAAGGAAGTTAGCTGTTCTTTCTCAGCTATCTCTAAGCATTCACTAACCAGCTTAATGAATTATATTTTCATAATATATACAGCCTTGTTTAGAATTCAAAATATGCATATGGCCTGTATTAAAAACTACAGTATTCAACTGATAGCTATGCTGCCATCTCTTCCACAATAACATTATATGCATTGAAACAAAGCGACTTCATCCAGGATGTACTGTGAACTTTGATGCCTATTCTCCCACAGGGCTTTATAAGCTAAAATTAAGGGTTCAAAATATAAAGATTTTTACATAATGAAAATTGGGTTTTACAACTGAGAAAAAACTGCTTTAAAGTGTATCAGGTACATGGGTCTTTCACAATCTAGACAGAAAAATGCATGTGCAGGAAATTGGCATGTGCAGTTCATCACAAGCATCTAAGCAGCCAGCTGCACATTCTGGTGCCATGAGGCTATAAAATATGTCTCTGGCTATTGAAATGTAAGTTTGTAACATGTTTTTTATATGCAGACCTGACTGTGAATGTCTTCTACAGCATTGTATTACATGATCAAATGGTCATCTCTGGCCTCAAGAATTTATGAATTCTGTTGTTTAAGGGAGGAAAATTTTGACTTCTAGTTTTTCAAGATTAGGGAGAAAGAATACCTGTCTGGAGGATAACTAGAAAATTTAAATATTTATGATAGTCATGTTGAGAATAAATAAAAAAAAAAAAAAAATCAGAGCTATCCCAGTTCATCAAACATCAGTAGAAATCTGCTTCTCCAAACTTAATATCAAAGGATCACTATTTCTTCTGACAGTGTCTCTGAGCAAAACAGCTAAGCCTCTGACTGCTAATTAAACCATTGCAAAAAGCCCTTAAATGAAGCACCCCCATGCCTGACTAACAACTCAAATCTCAAAGGCTTTCATAATTGAAAGTGGAAGAGATTAAATTAAGGAAATATTAGAGAGTTAACAAATGACAAAATATTTTATTTGGTCTGTTTACAAAGAAACTAAAATCAAGAGGTTGTCTTCCCTAGCTGTGAGATGGCATACATTTTAATACCTTTCAGGACATACATTGAAAAGAAATAACTACACAGCCTCAGAGCCACTGTCCAGCCAGACACTGTGAGGACCAGTCTTGCCTTATTTTCTTCTTATTTCATTTGAATTTATGGAAGACAAATTTAATCTCTCCCAATTTGCCCCTTAAGATCTGTCTGAAGGGCTCTAGGAAATGAAGCATCTGAAATTCATTCATTTGGTCTTTCAGTTAGGACACATGCCCCAGCTTCCCATCCTGTATCTCCAATATGCAGCAGGGTGAAAAGGCTCTGATTATGGTGTTCCTCCCTTCCATGAAGGTGTGCCATGCACAGCTCCTGACTCACAGCTGCTCTACAGAGCTCAGTGCTGAGTGAAAGTCAAGATTCATACAGCTCTTCTGAGGAAAATCTTTAATCAACTGCTACAATGCAAGAGCTATTTTTAGGAGTATTTCTAGTTGAGGGGAAAAATGAGTGGCAAGTAAAATAAACATATCTGTTAGAGAAGTACAATGCAAAGATTGATAGATGTCTGACTCCTTTCTTCTGTAGTCAAGTGGAAATATAGTGAAGCCAAAACATTTTACCCAAATACATAAATATATTGTTATTCCCAAAGAAAAGGGGATCCCATTCACCTGCAATATCACATAGTCTAACCATAAGCTCATCTTTTTACTTTTGCTTTCTTAAGTGTCAATTTTGCCTCCTATAAATAAACGTCATCAGTTAGATGTCACTAATGAAAAACATTTGTGTGGATTTAGGAAGGCCTTTTGCTGCTATGACAGTACCTTTCACAGTGAGCATTTGTCATCACACTGCTGTTATTTCCTAAACTCTCTGGGTGTTTGCGTATGTGTTTGGAGTTGTGCAGAACATGGAAGCTTTGATGAAATGCCATGGGTGAAACACTTGACTGAGCTGTCAAGCATGTGCCTAAGCAGGGAAATGGTAAGTATTCCAGCCTCATTTCTCACTTCTCACAGCCCAGATGAAGCAAGGTTTTAAGATGGTGGATCCTGTCCTTGCTGATAACATACTACTCCCTCCTATGCTAGAGCAAACAAAGTGACAGAGAGAAATGAGCCTCCCACTTGGATTTAATCCTCCCAGGGTTCATTTTGTACACAAATCCTTGTCAAGGGTACTTTGTGAGCAAAAGGCAGCCCTCACTAGATAAGCCTTTTTGACTGAAATTGCAGTCAGTTTCCAAGGTCTACAGAAAAGGCATTTGGATTGAGCTGAAGAAAGATTGGGGTTTATTCCTTTTTCTTTCTTCCCTTCCTCTTCAAACAGCAACTGAGTACTCAGTGCAGTGGGTTTAACTTCAGTGAGGATAAAACTGCTGGAGAAAATGGTGTCACCTGAACCATTTACCATCAGTGAGCTTTTGGATCTCAGAGAAGTTCTTTCCCTGCAGGTTGCAAAAGATGAAGGCAAACTCTTTAAGGATTACTCACTTATCAGGCTTCTGATGTCTGAGCCTGGAAAATGTGATCTATGACCATTAGAAAAGTGGCAGAAGATTTTTATGGAAGTTCCAGAACTGTCTTTGCTGTAGATTGTAACTGCCCTGTAATGAGTATCCTAATATCAACTCCTTTTGCACGGAGCTGTCTATTCTCTTAAAGAGAAAAGATTTCAGTTCATAGGTAAAATATTTGAAATGGAAACAACTTTTTTTTTTTTTTTAATCTGCCTTGCATTTAAGAAAAGTAATGTTTCAACATTATTTTAAACATCTCCCCCCTAAAGGACTAGACTGTTCTGCCTTCCACAACTTCATGGAGTTGTCACAGGCACCAGGTGTCTTGCACTGTCATAGAGATATTTTAGTAAGAAATAATCACTTATTCCCAGAGAGCATTTGAGTTTTCTATTACCAGTTTGGAAATTTTCATGTCACACTATTGCAGAGTAAAAATCCCTATGAGACTTCAGTGGAGGTGCTTTGCAGGTAGTCATTAAGCCTCACAGAAATTCAATGTCAAGTTGTCAGATGTAAGGTAGGATTGCTCTCCTAAGTTCAGAGAAGAGGCTGATAAGAAGCTGGCCTCAGACCTGGAAAAGAGCTGTTGTGTCCTATCCACCTGGTGGTACAGAACACGTTCAGAAAGTATATGTTCTTCTATTTTTCTTGTGACAAATCTTCATCTGTTTACCTGGATGATTACTACACCGTTGAACAAGTCTCACCAGTCCTGGTGACACTGATGGGAGCATCATAATATTAGACTGAAATTTTCCCTTTATCAATTCCATCGAATTATTTCTAGTGATATCTCTCTCAACTGCTCGAAGAATTCTATACTTGTCTTGCTGAACATCACCCTCTGAAAACCACAGTCCTTCTCAGTTTGGCCCAGCTAGCAGGCTGGCTGGTTCAGAAGCACCTGTCACCTTTGCCTGTGTCTGTGAGGTGCCAGAACAGCACATGCACCTGCATACACCAGCTGCCAGCCATGTCGCTGCAGCATGTTGTGATATGGTTATGTGTTCTGGTTTTGGCTGGGGTAGAGCTAATTTTCTTCATAGTAGCTAGTAAGGGCTTTGTTTTGGATTTGTGCTTGAAGCTGTGTTGATAAGTCAGGGAAGTTTTCCTTACTGCTGAGCAGCACTGAACAGAGTCAAGACCTTTTCTTCTCACCTCATCCCAACCAGTGAAGAGGCTGAGAGTGCACAAGGGGTTGGGAGGAGACACAGCAGATCAGCTGACCCCAGCTGGCCCAAGGGATATTCTGTACCATATGGTGTCATGTTCAACATATGAAGCTGTGGGGAGAAGGAGGAAGGGGGAAGGTTCAGAGTGATGACGTTTGTCTTCCCAAGTCACCGTTATGCATGATGGAGCCCTGCTCTCCTGGGCATGGCTGAACACCTGCCTGCCCATGGGAAGTGGTATATTAATTCCTTGTTCTGCTTTGCTTGCCTGTGCAGCTTCTGCTTCCTCTGTCTTCATTTCAATGCACAAATTTTCTCACTTTTGCCCTTCTGATTCTCTTCCTCCCACTGGGGTAGAGTGAGTGACCAACTGTGTGGAGCTGAGTTGCTGGCTCAGGTTAACCACAGCACTATGTCAGCTGCAATTTCTCTCTATATATAATGTTTGCTGTGTGGAAAATGTATCTGCAGGTAATTTCTAGAAGTAGCCCCATGTAATTGAACAATAAAAAAATTATAAAGACAAATCAATTTAAGGGCAATTCTGGCCTTTACTTCAAATACATGACTTCACCCAAACACTGTGCTGTCTGCTCACAGAAATGGAGTTGAGAGGTCAAAACTGCTTGAAAATTAATGAGTTCAGGCTTTGCTGGGTGAGTGCTAGAAGTGTGTGTGCCTGACTGAAAGCATCTGCTTTGAGCAAACTAACTTTTGTGTTTCAGACTTAACAACAGCATCAAAAAATATTTTGGCCCATGAAATATTACATTGAGAAAAGTTTGCATGTCACATCCAAGCTGTGTTTTTTAGAGCAACTGACATTTCTGCCAAAAATTTTGTGTCAGTGCAGTAGATACATCATAACAGTTTGGGTACCGGTGACACAAATTGCAGTGCCCATGCTTACTGAAGGATCCTATATATAATGTATGTGAGAGAGACTCATGCATCGGCAACAGGATTTTGTGATATATATGGACACTGAGGTAGCCACTATGTTTTAATTTATATATAGTTCTATATAACTGCACTAAACCTGCCCCACATTTCATGAAGCAGAGCTTTCATCTGATCTGGAAAATAATTTCCAGCTAGTTTTCAAGTGTAACATCAAGCAGACAACCCAGAAAGAAGAAGGAATCCCAAAGCCTTCCCTTAAGTGGACACTGGATAAAAACTTGAAGCATTTTCAGGAAAAGGAAAAAGAGCATCTCCTAACAACTAATTGTTCTGATTTTTTTTTTTTTTTCCCCAAGCTTATAATATCTCCAGTGACTTTAATTTGACTTTTTGATGTGGTTTGCTCGTGGGCTCTACTTTTCTTTTTAAAAATTGGAATGTGCATGAGACAGATTTTTCCCAAAGACTTGCAGCTCAGCTTACTAATCAGTCACCCTCAGATGAAATATTTTTAATTATGAGCACCTGGCTAGATTATAGACATATGCAAAAGATGTATTATGTCATCTTGTGCAACTCACTGGCAATGCAATATTGTTCACTACAGGACATCTTCCAGTACTTTGTCTTATCCTTCCTAAATTAAAAAATCATAGTGGATTCCTTCATTTGTATTAAGGGTTTGTCTTATAGGCTAATAAATCCTGCTATTGGCAGGTTCTATTTTCCTAATATGCATGAACCCAAATAATATTTTCAGTAATTTGAAAACATTGAAAATTGTTTTCCAGTTGCAATTCTGTGATGCTGTAGAGATGCACTGGTTCATTCTAGGATAGTAATTTTGATTGCAATATCAGAACATTAAAGTATTGTTTCTAACTCACCTGTGTTAACTTTTATCACCTTTGCGTTGTGAGAACAAATTAATGGAGGTTTTGAAATCCAATTAGTAACCTTAGGGCCCTCCATACTGTGGTTTTCTGACTGTCCTCCTGTCACAACATTTGAGCAGTTCAGAAGAGGAGCCAAGGTCATCTTACAGATTCCATCGTTATCAGTGAGGCCTCTCTGGGAAACTGCATCTGGCTTCTCTGTCTGAAAACCTGCATCTTCTCCAACATCCTCCCTCAGGCTTGAATTTTTTTCTTTTTCTTTCTCTTCCCCCCCCGCTTCTATCTTATAGTCCATTATAACAGTTTCCATTTTAGAAGGCTCAAAAACTTAATCCTACTGAGAAAGGACTTCATCCACATAGCGGGCACTTTTGGAAGTAGTCCTTATCACTTTCCTGATTGCAAAGCAGGAGCGCTTTTCCCCATGGTACCACTCTCCTACAACAGAATAATCCCTCTGGGCAGGGTATTCCTTGCCATCAGTTCACGGAATTCTCTGGCTGGTAACTGGTAAGCTAATTACTGTATTGGAGTCTTCTTTCTCTTTTATTCTGAGCAATTTATTTTTTTTAATTCTCACAAAGGAAAAGCATTTTGTTTTTTTCTCATTTGCTTGTAACTTCATATTTCTTTTGTTTTTCAACAGGAAATGAGAGTTCAAAATGCTTTATTGGCCTGATAAAAATAGTGATAATTTGGATCAGAACCAGAGAATCAACAGCCTTTTTGGAAAGATGCAACCCATTTCACAGCAGCTTTTTTAAGTTAGTGGCTCTAGCTGCCATTAGTTCCAGCTGTTCCTTTCATGAACGTTAAATTTTCAGAGCAACTGTACTGGTAGGGGAAGAAAAAAGAAAAAAAAAAAAAAATTGAGGGACTTGGGCTCTTTGGAAGGTGAAGCTTGACCCAGAAGGAAAGCATGCTCTTTCTCCTATCCTAATGCCTCAGCCTACATTTTACATCTTTACTGGATTAGTTTTATTTTCCCTGATGCTTTCTCTGTATTTTCACTCCTACTTTTTTAATGTTTTCATCTTTGCATAAAAATCAATGCACACATTTTAGCTGTTCTCCTGAACTGCAAAGCCTAAATGAGTTTGGAGTAACACAAAAAAGTTAAATAGTTTCTAATCAAGAGAAGGGAATAAATGATAGGTACATGTAAATCTCTGTAGCTACATGAAAAGAAATGAAGTTGTGCATTCTATTTTTAAGAATATTTATTCTAATTTAAGGCTAGGTAGCTGTGTTCACCCTGAATTTGTCCTTGATTTAAATCCTGTGGATTTATACCAAGGGCAAATTTCAGTCTCTGTGATTTTAGAGTAGATCAGTTTATCACTTTAGTCATAATGAACACTGTATTTTTCCTCTTTCGCCCCTTGATTTTACCTGCTTTAAATTCTAGTGAAACAATTCACTTGCCATCACAAGGAGTGTTTGACAGAACAAAACAAAGTTGTGCCAAGTTTTTGATGATACAGTACTGTGCTGGATCTGTTTGTATCAGTGGACACATCTGATACTTTCCCTTGGTGGTTCTGTTGGGAGACTCCTCGACTCATTCATTTTCTATTGTTATCTTTAGGGCAGGATACAACCTTTCCTGCTCCCTCTTGAAAGGTTCATGCCTGAAAATAGTTACAAAAAAGTTCTTAATCAGAGGTTACTTACTAGGAGTTCATTTTCCAACAGCTTGAACTTTGTTTGACTTTATTTTTGAGCTTATTTGATAACCAGATCAAGAGTTGTTCAGTCCTCATTTTTTAATTAATAACTACACCACAGCCTGAGTCAGGTCCAACTTGACTTGTACCATGGAACACTGTACAGTTGTCTGACAGTTTTCTCCATGATACAGATGTATGTGTACAAATTTCAGTCTTTCCGAACAACTTGCCTATTTCCTGAAAAGATTTATACATCTGTTTCACACTGAATGTAGCCCTGAAATTAAAGAGCAAGTACATCTTCACAAAATTAAGGAAGTCATTGCAGAGAAAGACAAAATACAATTTTTAAAATGCAAGTAATTTTTTCTGTATTAATATGAGTAAGAGACACTATTATTTAAAAGGACCAGCTTTCACATAATTTAAAAGGATATGAATATAGTTAAATCTGAACCTCAATAGATGAACAACAGGATATAAGTTTTAGTCCATTTCTTTGTGCAGTATCTGTAAAAACAGGGTCTTATCAGGTTTCGTGGGAATACAATCACATATGTGGCTGCCATTTGCAGACACTGCTTTAAATGTATTTATATAAATGACTACAAAAGGTGCAAGACAATGGGGAATGACATACTACATGTCACAAACTATTCCCATCTTCTTGTGATATTTAAACAATTTCAGTCTGTTTTTGTCCCTTGTGATGTGGGACCACATCTTCCTCCTGGATTAGCTCTGCTAGGATGGTGAGTGAATGCAGAATTTGATATATGGTGTTTGAAGTGTTTCAGTAAAATTTAAAATATTAATAGGTTAATAATTTGCATTGATTTATAGTCCAATTACTTTGAAGGTCTTCTGAATTATGTCTGTTCTGGATTAATTAAAATAATACACAGAAGGGTGAATACAGTAAGTGCCAATAAAATTAAGGAATCTCCTTGCTTCTCCTCTCAAATGGAAGAAGTATGAAAACAATCTTAACTGCATAACTGCTTGATAAATTTCTTAAAGCATATGGACCTTGCAAGACCAACTCAGAACACTGCAAAAGCTCATTTACATGTGTGACAACACTGGACAGCCTTATTCTAGAATCCATGATAAAGTATAAGTTTAACATAAATCTAAGCTATCAAAATAATTTAAGTGTAATCAGGAATCCATAATGTAGAAATCATTGAGGATCATTTGTCATTATGTTAAAAGGAGACTAGGCTGAGATCAGAAGCACTAGTTGTCCCAGTGCCCTCACTTTCACCCCTAGCATCAAGCTCTTTTGCACATTAAGCTTCTTACAAGTCTTCTGATTTTTCAGCTGTTGGTCCTGTTATATCTGTGCTTTGTAACATCACAGTGTTTGCTGGGTGCATTGTGCTTACAGACTCAGGAAAGAGCAAGGAAAAGATCTACTTAATGTCTATGTGTGAAACATTGACTGAAAGCACATTAATTGTAATTATTAGTACTCTCGTTATTTTTATACATAGATATAGATTATATATCTATATATAGATTTGGGAAATGCCCTGTGAATTTGAGTATCTCAGACACCTTCCTCACCAGTCAAAAAATAATATGACTGTATGGTTAATGGTTAACAGAATTAAAGTTTTGTGAATAAAATGAAAACTGTTGGATCACCTGAGATGCAACAGGCCCTTTAAATAGCTTAGTCATTCCTGCCACTGAAAAACGTCCATGATATCCCTCAGATAGCTCATAAGGTAACAGGGGGGATTGAAGCAGTGGTCACGAGCAATCCAGATTCATGTTTCTCTATGTCCAGCCATTGAAAGCTAAACAATATGAAACTTCACACATTTGTTTGTATAGGAATGTTAAATGTAGGTATTTGTGACAAATTCACTAGTAAATAAAGTGCCAGCAGATGGCATTGAAGAATATATGTCATCATTCCTGTTTCTTGTAGAAGGAATAAGGCTTCATGTCTCCATATACCAGAGACTGTTCCCTCCATGCATCTCCTGAAGACTGTATGGAGTTCACTAAGGCAGCCAATATACAGTAGCTGGAGACCTGGTCTTAGATATAAGAAAAGTTAAAAGGCTCTAAGTTCTTAGCTCTAGCTAAAGTTTTTATTTATCCTCTCCTATGGAGACAGGTTGAGAGAGTTGGAATTGTTCAGCCTGGAGAAGAGAAGGCTTTGAAAGACCTTCTGACAACTTCCAGTACCTGAAGGGAGTCTACAGAAAAGCTGGACAGCGTCTTTTGACACAGGGAAAGGACAAAGGGTAATGGCTTCAACCTGAAAGAGTGGATGTCTAGGTTAATTATTAGGAAGAAATTCTTTACTGTGAGAATGGTGAGGCACTGGAACAGGTTGCCCAGAGAAGTTTTGGGTGCCTCATCCCTGAAAATGTAAAAGGCCAGGTTAGATGGGGCTTTGAGCAACCTGATCCAGTGAAAGTTGTCCCTGCCCATGGTGGAGGAATGGAACTGGATGATCCAACTCAAACCATTCTCTGATTCTGTGATTCCTCTGGACACAGCTGTCAGATGGAAAAGTCCTGATTGGAGTGCGATCAGTAAAGGTGAACTATCACAGTGGCACAGGTCTCCTGTTGTTTCTTAGTGTCTACCATGGTCCCTTTTCCAGTGAATTAGTTAATAGCTCATAAGTACCTTTTAATAACGATTGCTCCAGATTATGTTTTTGCCATTTTTGCTTTATGTTAGCACAGTGAATATGAAGGAAGAAAATTAAGGGAAAATAAGAATGTATAAGAAAAACAAGAAGTTAGACAATGAGAAAAAAGAAATGGTGAAATAAATGATACTGAGATCATGAGGATTTAGTCAGAGATCTCTCTTTGATTATGGAAAGTGGCTGAGTTTTCATTTGAATTGGTCTTAGTAAGCCCTAACAAAGCTAGATCTGTGTTGATTGCCTTTTGCAGTCAATTCTGATCCAGGAATGATGGGTGGAAGAGACTACACAAGAAAACAGAAAACACAAATAATAACATGGTAAGTTATTTAGGTGGTTGGAGAGCTGGGAAACACAGATGCTGCAAAACAGTAACATTGAAGACATTACCTTTTCATTTGTCTTCCAGTGTCTTGCCCATTCCCTCAATGTACCTTTTTTCTGTCTTGATTTTTTAAGTTTCCGTTTTCTCACTTTTTTTTTTTCATGGTTTGCATCTCTCTCTCTTTTTCTTTGATAATAAATAGCTGGGATCTGTTTTTCTCTAAGATATGTTTCTCCAAGCAAAGAGGTTTGTACAGTTCCACTTTGAAATCAACAGTAGGAGCTTATATTCATCTCTCAGTAAGTGGAGAAGGTCTTTACAAAACACTGCAGATGAGTCAAAGCCTAGTGGTTGTGTTTACTGGCTGTAGTAAAATGAACATATATGCTGTATATTCTTATGGTTTAATGGTGAGAGGTGATTTATTCCTCCTTGTCTCTTGATTCTCACTGGTTTTAAATCAAAGGCATGTCCAGTGATTATGCAAAGACGTGTCTGTAGCAGAAGCAGCTGCTTGCAGATTGCTTTACTTAAAGTGCTTTGTGGAGTTGCCCAATGGGGAAACAGACTACAGACTAATTAAGAAATGGCATGTTTCTTCTTCCTTGACTTAATATTCTTCATAGAATTTTGTCATTATTAAGCACTTTCTAAGATCCCAGGCCTGCTGAACTTTGAAAACTTGCATGCAGCTTTCTTCTGCAAGTTTTAATTAGAACATTTCCCATTCCAGATCATGACAAAATGAATATATGACCTCTGATTGGTCATCATGATCATCTACCTATCTCAAATTAAAGTTTGGGTTTTATTTTAGATCTGCACAAGGAGACTGCTTTTTTTTTTTTTTTTTTTTCCCCCCTAGTTTCACTTATGGGATTTTATAATAAAGGGAAGAAATCCATGTAGTTATGCAGCTTTCATCAAGTAAAGGTATGAAATGTTGGATTTATTGTGGCTTTTCATATTCACAGAAAACCAAGCTGGCATCTTTAATGTATCCACAGATGTCAGACATCTTGTGAAGAGAACCAACATGCTGTAGTATGATTTACTTGGCAACAGAGTACAGCAGAAAAAGGGAAAATTGTTTGGCTGTAGGATAGGCAGTTGATTTGACTGTACCTCCTAGCCAAACAGTCACACTGAACTGATTCTGTTATCATAAGTTCATCTTTCTCCCATTTGTCCGCCATTCCATTTCACACTGATTCCTTGTTTTGAGCATTTTCACCCAATGACCTTTCTGTCCAGTTCTGTAGTGCCAACAGGGGTGAAATTTTGTAAGATATTTTCAGTGATTAAGCAAAAGGTTAATTAGAACACATACAGTATTTCTTTTGGCCATATGTTGGAGGGTGTGGAGAATTAAAGGAAAAAGAATCACAAAAGCTTAAATAACACTAGGCTACATTTCTACATATACAGAAATATTAAGGAATAATAGAGTTTACTCATTTCTAAGTCCCTCAGTAAGAAGAGGATTAGAGCGTAATTATCTATCTTATTCATCTTTTTTATTAATCTTAAAAAATGTTTTCTATACAGACACTTGGGTCTGCAGCTGCATGGCTCATCCTTCTGACCCAAACCCCACTTCTGCACAGGGACAGGATTTCAGTCAAATGTTAGAATCTCTGTTTCAGTTTCATGCCTTGTGTTTCTCTGGTGCTGCACGGGTGTCTCAGGGCATTTGCTAGACCATTTGTGGCATATCATTCCTCAAGGGTTCATGAGCTAGATGCAGCTCAACAACCTGACACCAGACAAGTGAGACCACAGGAAGGATGGGCCACATCACTGAACTCAGATAAAGGCAGGACTCTGAGCTGTTGCCAAAGGCTTCCTCTAATCAGCAACAAATATGACCTATCACCCCTGACTCTAGGGTGGTCAAATGACTTCACATGCTGAAACCTCCGAAACTGAGACCTGAGAAGAGCCATGCTGAGAAAGGATACTAGCCAGGGCTAGATAGGATTTGCAGTTATCACCCATGACAACCACAGTTGTCACCCACAGCACACACAGAAGTTCATAAGAACAGAACAAACATACTGTCCACATACTCACAGCCTTCAGCAATTTGCAATTCAGTCTTTATGGATTCTTCTAAAAGTTTATCATTTGTTGAACAAATGATAGCAGTACTATTCTGTTATGACTTCCACAACTATATTGCATGGCAAAGTAGCATCTTTTGTTCTAAAGCTTCTACCTGCTAGTTTCACGTGATGCACTGCAGTCCTTGCTTTGGAAAAACAATTATTATTATTGATTCTCTATTACTGTCTTCATTTGTCTCATGTTCTAAATATCTATCATACACCCAATCATCTGTCTTTACTCTAGATGAAGAGCTGTAATCATTACGTGTATGAAAACCATTCCATCCCTTAAACAATCTTTCCCTCTTCTTCAGTTCTACTCTGTGTCTGATTTTGAGACGAGGATCTGAGAATGTGAAAGGGTAAAAGTAATTTTGTGATTTATTTTACATCCAGAGTCATATTACATACAAACTATTACAACCATAATACAAAATCAGGTAAGAAGGTTACAGTAGGCATGAGTAATCTGGTGTTATAACTTCTGGAATAAACCCAGAGGCTGTTACCTCTTGGATTTGCTAATTTTTTTTTTCATGCTGTGTTATTTGTGTAATTTTGTGCTGTTTAAACTAAGCCTTTTTCTACCCTCTAATAGCTCATATCTCATTTTAGTAGCTCTAGTACGTTTTTTATTATTTTCATGTATACTTTGAGCTCATTTTACCCTACAGGCAGAGCTCCACAGTTTCTCCAGCACTGAGAACTTTGTCTCCTCTCTTTCCTATCAGAAGTAGTAAATACCCCACCAGCCCATAAAGGCCCCCTGACCCCAAGACCTTGCTGTTTGTCCCTAGTCTTACTGGCTTCTCTAAAATGAAGCCTGTACAATTCAATTGGCTGGCATTAGGCAGTTGTTTCCCTTTAGGAAACACTGTGAGATAATTCTGGTCTCACAGAAGATGTACTAGAAGCAACCTTTCTTCCACATATTCTAAAAGCAGTTAAAAATGTAAAGCAAAGGGGTTTTTCACAGTATCTAGGGAATTTAGGAACAGAAATCCCACTAAGACATCAAAGAGGTTTGTCCTTAACTCCCCTGGATGCTTCTGAAACTCCCAGCCTCAAAGCTTGTCCTAGCTGTCAGCCCCTGAAGCAGGACTATAACCCCAGCCCAGCAGTAGGAATGTGTTGTTCTCTTCAGCAATCTTGTGGAAGAGAACCACATCTGAACTGCATATGAACAGTCTCCTTTAATCACTGCCTGCATCTAAAGATTGGCTCAAGACCTCTTCTTCCTCCTCCCTGTTTCTTGCCAAACTGACCAAGTCACAAGGGAATATTCCTGGGTACTTGGAGGAAGGACAGAGCTAAGGAAGGTTTTCACCAGCTGTTTCACATGCATAAAAGCAACTAGTATTATTTCACATAATGTAATTAAATACTGTGACTGTAGCTTTCCCACAAAAGGATCAAACCTGGTGAGACACAGTCTACCATGTTAGAGGGTTCTTTGCAGAAGGAAAATTGAGACACTGTCATTTAAGTGGTTCACCCAAGGACAGAAAAAAGGAACAATAGCTTGAGCCTTGCCAGTGTAACTCAGTGCCTTGTCAAATGCTTCTGAAAGTCCCTATGTGCTTTAAATAGATAATTATATTTTTTTGAAGTAGCATGAGGTAATTGCATAAAAAGTTTTGAAGTGCTCTAGGATGTTGTTCCGGACACACAGCTAAGAGGAGAGCAAGAGAAGTCAGACCAGGAAGTTTGTGACTTGTGGATGATTACCATAGGTACTTAGTTAACACTCTTCCCTTCTCTCCCTGTAAAAACTGGTTGTGAGCTATCACGTATGAGGGAACTACAGTTTTATTGACGTAGACTCTTAAGCTCAGGCAGTTTCTGAGAGTGAATTTGATGTTTGAAAAGGCTTTCCTCTATCTTTCCTATTTGATAGGAAAATGAGAGTGCTGGAAATGGAAATGCTGGTCTCTCATACAGTGGGACTTGTGTTGTCTCAAATAGGCTGTCTTTATAAGCTCATAAAAAGATTTCAATACAGAAAATCATACAAAGGATCTAATAGTTCTTGGATATTTAGAGAAAAAGAAATAGGGGGCAGGGGGTGGGGAGGCAAAGGAAAAATAATAATGCAACCTTCCATTTTCTAACATGGACAGTTGGCAATACTGTGTTTTTCCAATTAAGATGATAGCATCTGGACTACTGTAATCCTTAAGGTTGTAAACTGTGTCATATTGCCCAGAGTGGATTCATCAGTCAGCTGGCGATAATTTATCTGATTAAAAAGAAAGGCACTCCCTATAATTTTACTGTAGGGTGGCTATGTTGGTTTAGGGGTTTCTTTTTTTTGGTCTCACTGTGGGAAATAATTTGTCTGAATCATTGTACTAGAAAAAAACAAAACACCCTGCAACAAAATGAAGGAAACATCTTCCTTTGTCCTCTCTTTCCAGTTCAAAAATACTGAATATAAAAGAATTCAGCAGAGCATTGTATGATTTTAAGATTAATTTTTTCACCCTATAGATTAGATTATTTATTATACACTGCAGTTTATTCATGAAGTGCCGCTCAGGCTTGCTGCAGAGTGGAGAGAGAAGCATACAGCTTCAGAAGGGAAAAGCAGTATGGCAGATGGGGCTGTGTGGCAGCTGCCACTAAGACAGGTAGGGCAGGGAATAGTAGAGGGGGGAAAGAATCAGCAGACCAAGGGACTGGGAAATCCTTAGCAGCAGTGAGAAGGGATTAGGAAGATGCAACTTAAACAAAGAAGAACCAAAACAAGTTTTACTGACTAACTTGCTTTGGTCCTTCCTCTGGCATCCAGCTCAACCTTTATATGTATTGCTGTTATCCTGCAAACAGGTAATAGTGGCTCCTCTTTAGTTCTGTATTCCTATCTGAAAAGAAATGAGTAGGAATCTCTAATTTTGGGACCACTATGACGTTTCTTTTCATTTCTTGCAAATCATTTGTGTCAGGAGTTCAGAGCTAGGGTTGTGGTCTGAACAACGTGTCTACTGAGTCAGGTTTTCTGAAATACATTTAAACTACTTAAATGCAAAGAAAGACTGTCTCTAAAAAGTAATCTAGGAGTCTCTTGGAGCTAAAGAAACTTCCCTCACACAAGCTCCTTCTTTGAGCCTTGTGTAAGTGTTCACACCTGTGCTGAAAAGGGAACACACGACACCTGTGCTGAGCAGGCACAAGACATTATAAAAGCAATGAAAAGAGTAAACAAGCTCTTCATAACTTTCTTCAGAATTCAGGTAAGCAGGGGCTCTTGAAAAGCTTTTCTAAGTCTTTGGTGTGTTTGGGTTTTTTTGTTCGGTTTGTTTTTTATACTATGGTATAAAATTCTAAACATTTTTCATACTTTTCTCCAAGCCATTGCCTTGCACCAATTTCAGATTGTTCCTTGTTTTCCTTAGTAAGCCCTTGTACTTTTCCTTGGTCTGTGTAGCTTCTTTTTTTCATGACTGGAAAGAGGAGTAATCACATATGGTGCTGCTGTGATTTAATACGTTCCAAGAGGCATGAGCCATGGATGTAGGTAGAGTGTCAACAAGTATCAATAAGCAAGAAATTTTGGATGGAAGCTAAGTTCTAATGTGTTGGAGAAGAATAAAAGCTTTGATAGGAAAAATGTCGGTTTTCATGATAGGCTATGTCAGCTGATATATTGGTCAGAACTACTCTGGCAATTTCTGTCTCATCTATTGCTATATATCCAAGAAATTCCAGTTTGCACACAGTACTTTTTCCCTATCAGATTCAGTACTGATGGCAAACTGCTTATGTGTTACCCTTAACAAATTTTTATAAATATGTTTTATATGCTCTTGTACAGAAGTGATTTGAATGCACAAGATAACGTTTTATCATTAAAGAAAAAAAATGCCTGTAGTAGTGTCTCTATAACAGCAAGAGGGAGAGCTGGGATTTGCTGGACAGATGAGGGTTTGGGAAGTGAAGATTTTTCTTTAATTGTGAAAAATATGATTGTATCTGAAATTTGGCTTAGTTTGCAAAAGTATATTGAGATCCTGTAAACTCATATGAACCCAAAATACTGAATACAATGTTTTCCTATCGAGACAAGTTCGTTGAATCTGCTCAGGGAGTAGCAATATTCACTTAACTAAATTATTTTGAAAAATGCAGTAAACTGTTGCCTTCACCCTCAAAAGCGCCCTGAGAAAGACCATGATTTAATATCCTTTGATGCAACAGACAAGTCTAATGGAAGGGCATAGCAGCCTTCTCTCCTGCAAGACAATACTAGATTTGGGGAACCAACCCTAGGCTTTATTAACAAAGTTTTTCCAATGAAAGAGGCTAACATTCTTTTCATTGTTTATAAAGGCACAGAAGACTTGCCATGAACTTTGTAAGAAATGTGGGTGATGCTTCACTAAAATAGAGGTGAAGCTTGTCTTTTAGTTTGTGACCCCCTCCTACAAGAGCCACCACAAGGAGACTTTTGCAGCATCCACAAGGTTTCATGTTTGTTTTGCATGACTGAACTGCAAGTGACTCTAAGCTCTTGATTCCATCATGGCTCTTTAAAAAATGTGAATTGATGGCATTAAACTGACTTACATTAATCTTTGTACTCCAACTTCATTGCTAATCTCTGTATCTTCACTATCTGAATTAGTTTATTATTAAAATATGAGACAAGACTGGGACAAACCCCTACTAATCTCTCTCCCAACCCCCCATCTCTCTGTCACTGAGAGCAACTCATTTACCTCTTTTAGGTGATTTTTAGCTAACAGCTTGCCAAGTTTGCTTTTGGTGTAGTTGGGAATACATAAATAGATGGGGATTACCTGAAAAATGCTGCTAATGAATTAGTATATGTAATGCTCAAATAAGCTTAGGCAGACAATCAAACAGTTCTGTAAAAGAAAATCCACAGGTTGGTTAAGAGCAAGAAACAATCTGTGCTTATGAAATCACACCATGTATGCTTGAATAGTGGCAGGACTATTTACCTTGCCAGTAGTAAAACTGCAGTTTCCCAGACAAGCTCGTCCAACAGTGCACAGTCCTGCTGTGGGAACTATCTTTAGGGCACAAATAGCAGCAAGTCACAGTCTTCTCAAGGACTGCATAGCTCTGTTGATCGAAACCATTGTGTTACATATATGCAGAGTCTTTTAAGTGCTCCCTGGATCTCAGAGAAGAGGAACTGATGCCCAAATACAGAAAATACAGTCTAGTTGCCCCTTTGCTGTGCAATAGGCAAATGGAGCAAAGGAGCTTGTGTGAATGTTTCACTAATGTAGGAGGCATTCAAGTTCTTTTTTCTAGTGAAAGAAATGGCCCCAGATACAATAACTTAGTTGTTGGATGGAGAGTTTGCAGCTTCTGAGCACGGATGAATGGTGGAAACTGCAGAAAATGGCTGGACAGCCTCTGCTTTGAAGGTAGAGCTATAAACTGCAGGGGCAAATTAAACAGGAGTATAATATCTTACATTGAGACTTGATTCTTGCTATTAATCAGGGATTAAATAACAGTTTAGCCATATAAATTCCTTCCACTTTGAATACACAAAACAGTTGTGCTCATTTACTCCAGCCAAGAATTTGATATAATAATTTCAGGAAGCTTCCTGTTTCTTTCATGTTCACAAGAGTTCTGTATTATGTAAAGAGACTGTGGCACAAGTGTTACCTGGCCCAATTTCTGTATGTAATTAATTGACTTAGCTTTTTTCTCTGCATGAAATTGCACACACAAAAGGATGTTTTATATCACAGCCAGTTGTTGAGAACACTTCCATCTTTTATAAAAAGAAAAAAATCCTAAATACTTCTGTTTTCTTTTATTCCCACGTTATACAATTGTAAAATTTTTAAGCAAGCAATATGGTATTTTTCTACTCAGCCTTCAAGTCACAAGCTTTCTGTTTATTGCAGAAATGTCAGAGATCCTACATAATTTGTTCTATAAGAATCTAACCCTGTATACTTGACCAAAATTTTTTCTTGGAATACTTTTGTCCAACAAACCCAGCTGACAGGTACCAGCATAGGGATAGTTCATAATAAAAAAGAAAGAACACTTGGGCATGAAAAGTGGTTTATAGAGTGCATAAACATTATGTCTGAGTCTTTAAATGTTGCTGGACTGGGACTTTGATAGAATACCTAGAAATACCCTTTCCCTGGAATGACAGTGTCATGAAGTCATTTGAGTAGTAATTTGTTTGGAGCAATACCTTTGATTTCTGGCATGTGCTGGAAGTTTTAATTCAGGCTCACACCTGTTGAGAATAAACACTTAAAATCACTAGGCTGGTAAAATATATAAGCTATGCTTTATGACCTTGAGTTGAGTGAAGTTGTATATTAGCAGGGGCATATTTTGAGCTGCAATAAAAATGGTTTCTTTAAAGTAAGTCTCAGTTTGTGCAGAGAGGAAATTTGCTGGTGTTTCTTTTTAAAATGCTGATTGAAAGACAAGAAGGGTCTTCATCAAAGGGGAAAGCTTGAAGAGAAAAGGAAGAGGGGGTGCTGTTTGAATTTTGAAGGCTAGATACTGGATCAAGGAGGAAAGAGGACAGAGGGAAGACACCAATATGATGCAAATTGCGAAAGGGAAAATGATGCAGAAAACAGCACGTCAAAAAATGGAGAGTAAGAAAAGAAAAGGAGCAGAACAAGGAAGAGAAAAAGCATTAGAAGCAGTGCTGGAATTAAGCCAGTGCTGCGCTGTGGCAGTTCACAAAAGAACTCTGATAGCTCTTGTAATGAGGGTCAGACTAATTGAAATTTGTCCCTCTCCAGTTCTGATGGTTAAATTCCAGTACAGATGAGGGAAACACACAGAAATGCAGAATGAGAAAGAGCTCTCCAGCATGACTAGAAACACATTTAAATATATACAAGGAAAAGAATGTCATTTTCCCAAACTTTTTGCTTTGTTTCCAGCACACAGTGAATTATCACTGACACTGAACACAAATGGAATTCAATCAAGTTCCAACTTTAAACAGGAGTTCTGAGGAGACTTCCTAAATGTAAGTCATTTCGGTATGAATATATATTATTAAAGTTTTTACTGCACATTAAAAAAAAAAAAATGTTATGATTTGGGGAGAATTAAACTGAGTTCTTTGTACATAACTAAGTACACAAATGTACATTTTAAGTACAAAGCTTAATGCAGGCTGAACCACAGGACCATGGCTGATTCTTCTTTACAGGGTCTCCTGTAATTAACATTATCAGTAATATAAAAGAGGATGGTATTTATGATGCAAGGTCTTCAGCTAATTATGTATACTAGGCGATCTGATCCTTCTTGTCTATATTATCCATCATTAAATCATTGCAGGAAATAGATGGGGCAAAAGATCCTTGACTTTTTCCAGAGCAGTCTTTTGTGTAAACTCAGTTAATAATTTTTTAAGAGAAAAATGCACTTTTAAATGTAAGGCTAGAAGAAATTGTTTAAATAACCATTTTTCACAAATACCTAGTATTATGGGAAAGTAATTATATAGAATAAAAGACATGCTTGGTATTTTCCACTTCAAGTAGGAAATACCTGTCAATATACCTTAAATTTATGGAACATAATTCTTGTGTTACACTCATAGCAGTTTAAGGGAGAGGCAGCTCTGCTGAGGTAATGCTGATATAAAATACTCAGAAGATCTGCCCAAGTGGTGAGGGGGCTCATTCAGCCAAATATATAAACATGTGCTTGAATTCATTCCCACTCACAGCATATGCTTACATGTGCTATTGCTTCGCTACAGCACACAGTTTATGTCAGCTCTAGCATAGTCCAAAAACTATAATGTGCATAATTCCAGACGTATGCAGAGCCGTAGGCTGTGTGTGTCCTCATCAGCTTCTGGGCCCTGCAAACGGAGGGCAAGCATCACTTGTGCCTGGACTCTGACCCAGAGAGCTCTCAGAGATGTTGTGAGAAGCCTTTCCCAGCACCAAGAAGGGCTTTCTGTAGCTGGATAAGAAGGTGTTTTCATCATCTTGAATTCTTTTGGAGTCTCTTTTCATATTTAGTAAAACCCAGCTACTCTGTTAATATGTTTAGGTAATACTGGCATGTTAGAAATACTTAAGACAGAGAGGTAAGAGGATTCCAAATGCATCCTTTGTGAGTTTTTAATGAAAAGATTTTGCATTGTCCAGTGAAAAAAACAAATAATCTGTTTTTCGATTTGTATCATTCACTGAGGATGTTGGGGTATGTTCAGTGTGTGATAGCATCTTAATCGCTTCACTGTTTGTAGCAACAAAGTGTTACAAGCACTTGTATTTTTTAACCTCTTCTTGCTTTCCCAACCCCATCCTCTCAGAGCTCCAAGGTTTGTGCTGTACTTTTCACACAGTGATGCTATTGATGAGCAGGTAAAGTTTTCTGACAGCAAACTGTTTCTCTACAAACAATACATGAGTTCTGGATTTATTTCAAATTCCAGAAAAGCCTAATAAGTTCATACTTTTTTTGGTTTTTTACTTCTGGTTTTTCAACCAGTGCTAGACCAAAGAAACATCTTTATCACAGTTCTTTTTGGGATCCAATACCAACAATCATTCTGACTGGACTTGACCTTGCTTTCATTCTCTGTTTGCTGCAGTGATGTGCCTCCTCTTAGTGACTCTTTCCAAAATCATATATTACCAAACTACTGATAGAATGGTTAGGGTTTGAGGGGACCTTCAAAATTATCTCCTTATCCTAATACTAATGGTGAGGAGGAATTTTAGAAGTGTTTATTATGGAGTGATAAATAGTGTATTTTATAAATTTATTTCAAATTAATGCTAAATTATTATGGAAATACCTATTACATACACTTTACTACCAAAAGAGTTCATCATCATTAATGTTATTACAGTGAACACCAAAGGTATTAACAATGATTTGCACTTTGTACAGAGTGGTGCCCATGTAGAGAAAAGAAGGTTAGCCTAATTAAATTCTACAAACCACTTTAGGGCTCTGCTGCATTGTGGAAGCTGGGTTTATGTTAATTAATTTTGTATAAAAGGTTGCTGAAGTGTTTTAATATTTTTTGAAGAGGCATGAGGAAGTATTTAATTACTTTTTTTCTTGTCCACAATACCTTGACCAAGTATGATGTGGTCCTTTCCATGATGAGCTACTGCGTACTATATAAATTATAGTAAGTAATAAACTGAAGATTCTGGTATTTTATTGAGGGATAGAGATGAATTTGGGTGAGGATGTTGCTCTGTTCTGAGAAGACATAACTGAATGGGGAGCAAAGCTCAGGCCTAGAAATCCAGTTCACTTGCTTGCAGTACAGAGTTGCAGGACAATCTATTATGGATTTAACTCCCCTTGTGAATTGCTTACTGTCTTCATTCCTAGTCTTCCAGAAAAATACTACAACAAATTAGTCTTTGATTTTAATTTCCACACAGCTGACTTCCTGACAATCTAGTTTTGTAGTTCAAGGGGTGAAAGGGTACATTTTTGCATGATACTTGCTTTTTGGTTTCTTTTGATCTGTCATAAAGTAGAGCAGTAGAAGACATCTACTGGTAGCATTTTGATGACCTGTCTAGTTCATTCCAAGCTTCCCGTAACTGTTGTTGAGTAATACAAATCTTTCAGACTCAGATTTGCACCAACAAAAATAGCTGTGGTAAAAAAAATGTGAAAATTTGCTTTACCTCTCCTTCTACTGAAGTTCTTGTAAGTGTTTTTACTTTTAGCCTCCTAATTGACTTGTTTGGAAATCCTTTTCAGGTTGGATTTTTCAAATCCCCAATTCCCTTAAGCACATGCTTCATATGTTAGGCATGTGTTTAAATTCTCTTGATTTAGAGTCATGTACTTAAGGGCATTGCTGAATGAAGAAGGGCATGAGCATGTACTTAAATGCTTTGGTGATCAAAGGAACAAACCTTTTGATTTGATCTACATTTAATGCAACTTAGATCACCTATCCAGTAGTCAAGAATTTGCCAAACATCTCTACTAAAGACACAGTTCTTGTTTAAGCTGTGTTCTCCTGGCTATGGAAATAAGAAAGGCTACATAATACAGCATATTCTTTTCTAATTTTTTTTCTTACACTGGTGGTAAATTACGTTTTCAAGTACTGCAGTCTCACTGCAAATAAAAGAAGAGATCCAGACAGTAAAAATGAAAAGACAAAAGAGGGGTTTCATTGTTAAAGTCATATATTCAAAGTAACACCAGAATGATTCAATATGTTTTATGTTCTTGATATTTTTTCTTTCTATATACAGTACAGTATGTAATACATCTCTTCCTTCTTACATTAACAATTTCTATTCAGGATACTTTAATGAAGTACATCTTGAGTCTCCTTTTCATGGCTAATGAGGAGACAACAAGAATTTGACTAATACTAGTACAATTACTGGAGCAGTGAAGCGTGCATCTCTGATTAGACGTGATAATTTGCAAGGCTGGGCTCTTCACATTAAGTTTGCAAACAGTTTAAAAATCACTTCCTCTATTTATCCAGCTAATCTCTGCTTAATGACTCCAGACCTGACAAAAGAAAGAGAATATGTTGCTTAAAATCCTATACTTCATTTATGAAGCTTGTATGTAGAACACAGGTGCAATTGATAGTAAATCTTTTCCTGAAGACTTTTGGATGAAGCCATGCAGCTGACTTTTTACAGTGCAGTGGTATTTTTATTATTCCTGTAATACTCAGTCTCCTCTATATAGGCCTTTATTGTCTTTGTCCAGGCTTAGACATATTTCAATGGATTTTTGACTCTTTTAATTTCTTTCTAATTTACCTTTTGAATTAAGTGCTTGATTATCCATAGAAAGTGGGGTTTTAATTTTTTTTTCATTTGATTTTATTTATTTCAGAAAAGGTTGGTAGAGTGACTGTTAGTAGTGCTGTTAGGAAATTCTTCATTGGTCATCAGCATCACAGACAGATGGATTCTAAAAGGAATCTGGCATGTGCCATTCCAGATTTTTTAAACGCTCCTTTATCTTTGAGGCTGATGGTTCACCATTTGGACTTGAAGCAAAGCTTTCTGAAACAACAGAAACTCAAGCTGGAATTCTTGATGAATTTAATTAACCATGTAGAAGCAGCTCTTGCTGTCAGTAGGTGACACATCCTAAGGCAGGAATGAGATGATCTTACTTTAAAAGAACATCCAGCTCTTTCAGATGGACCTAAAAATGGATGTCTTCATGGAAAACTCTGTACCAGAACACATCACTGATAGAAATAACATGTCCCAGGTGTGACTACAAAGAAAGAACTTGCATTAGAGGATTTAAATGAGTTTGCAAAGTCTTTTGATATGCTCATGCCTGGACCAAATGCAACTGTATTGTCTGCATATTACACAGTGGTACCACATAACTGATTTCTTTTAGGATCCTTTAAAACTAAAATAAAAATGGATTTAAAACTAATATACTGTCTTAAGAAGTCAGAAAGGATTCAAGACTGTGACTCACATAGATACTTTCTAGATTTTTCCCTAAAATGTGTAAAAGCAGATGTATGGAATGAGGATTAAATGATCAGTCTGTTGTTTTGCATATATTTACTTGCTGATATTGCTTTCAGAGAGCATGATTAGCTGTGTCTAATGTTTCTTGTTAAAGATGGGCTCTGGGATTTCCCCGTCTGTTTTACTTAGAGATACCTAATACATTTTTGTTTCCACTGAAAAGCAGCAGCTGTTACAATGATAGTGTGGAAGAGAGAGAAAACGTGCATCCGCTTCCTTTTGAACCTATGGAAGTTATTTGTGTTGGGGAAGATTGGAGAGTTTTGACAGACTGAATGGAAAAGACATCTTTAAATTCTGAGGACATCTGAATCTTTCTCTTCTTCCAGACACAAAAGAGAGAAAACCAGAAAATTGTGGGGTTTAGTTCTTGGGGATAGCAGGTTTCGAAAACTGACCTGAATTCCCAGGAGCAGAGCATCTCCTTGAAGATTGGGGTAGAAGGGGGGGCGGCAGTGCGAATTAACATCACTTTTTGCTGTTACTCATGTGATGGAAGATGGCCAATGCAGCTTCAGAAATGCAAAAAGCAGATAAAGGATTTTCTTCATTTTTGGCTCTGCAGTCTCCACTGGTGGTCCTAACCGGGCCAGCTGTCTGATTGCACACTTCCCCATTACAAAGTAACAGTTTTAAGGACCAGGATGTAGCATTTGAATATGTGTTGTCTCCATATGATTCTTAATATTCTTTTTTTAAAAAATTGGTCCATTCTGCTTAGAATTGGAACTAAGGAGACCATTTTTCACATGAGGAAAAAGGGACTAGAAATGGCACTATAATCAGGGCTAGCAGTAAGTGTGACTTCCTTGCATGTCCCTTGTTTCCTATACTATTTAGAGCTGTTGCCCTTAAATTTCTGCATCACTCTATATAATTGATATTGTTTGTAATAAATTACTTGTTTCTAATCACAACAGAAGTACTGGGAAACAGAGGACTGCTCTTGCTCTTGAGTAGTACCTTGGGAAGTCATTTATTCCTCCCTTGGGTGAAGATGAAGGCACAGCAGTGTTTTCATACCATTGGGATTGTGCTTGTGACTATTGGGAAGTATCCTCACTATCACCCAACAAGTAGCTCCAAACTAAGGGCCAGTACTGTCTGTAATTGCCAAAGCTGCCTGTGAAGCATGGAAGAGAATTACTGAGTTACTTTTTCTTCTTCCCTGTGCCCTGAGGCAGGATGCACAGTATTGGAAAGGTGGAGTCCTCTGTCTCCAGATACGTGTTGTTGTGGTGTTTTGTGCATTGACAGAGCATTTTGAAGCCATTTAAGCCATTTTTAAGGAGATGTTTTTAGGAGATGTTTACTTACAAACAGCTTAATTTTAATGCAATTAAGTGATAAAAAGAAGCAACAAAATCAATCATTAGCCTTAAGTTTATAGTGTCTCCACTAATTGATTGTTGGTTCCAGCTTGTGTGGCTGGCTGATGAACAACTGCTTTTTCTAGAGCTCATACCTTGGAAAGTTCCTAGGGCTACATAATTCCCACTCCTTTTGAAGCAAATAATTAGTAGAGATATCCTGATTTAATTCTGCCTTTTTTCCACTCCAAATGAGGTAACACCTTTCTTTTTCTCTTCTGTTTACACATTCTCTGACCGTATGAAAGGCAGGACATGAAACTTTTAATTCTTTTCTACTAGTTAGTCATTTTTAATTTGTATTCCCTCATGAAAATAATGGAGTATATTTTGCCTGGTAGCTAAACAGGGTCTGATTTGGACCTCTGAAATCAATGCAAGTCTTTCAGTATGCTTTGTAGTTTTATAGTAGATTAATCACTTGTTGCTCACTTTAAAAGAAACAAAACCACTTTTGACCTGGGCAAAAAGAACTGAAGCCAAGCACCATGGAAATGATATATGGCCAGGAATCTATACTAAGAAGGGTTTTTACTTCAAGAGAATGGCAGGCCAGCAGTTAGAAGGCATGCTCTCAGTCTATCTCTGAGCCGAGTCATTCCCTAAAATAGATCCTGGTAGTTGTAACACATATGAAAGTGGGGGGGGGAGTAGGGAGTGGTGGGATGGGACAGGAAGGCACATTGGCACACTGAATATGTCCATAATGAAACCTTAAGTTTATTCTGTTGACAGTTTCTTAAATTAAAAAGTGAATAGAATGAATTTTTCATCCCAGTAGTTTTTCATTGTCATTATCAATGTAGTGGAGCACTGTTTCAAGCGTGCAAAGTGTGTCTGTGCCTTTATGTTTCACCCAATGTTCCTGATTTTGCCATAGCAGTGTCTTTGCTTAGTCTCTCTATCTTGTTGCAGTCACAATGAGAAAGATCTGGAACCTAATAAGGCAGCCTAAATTCTCTTTTATAAATGACATCCAGAATCCCCAGTGGTGGGCTGGCTGGCAGTCTGCCAGATACCATGTTCCACAGCACAGATGTATTGCCTTTCCCTGCCAAGATTACTCACATGGAAGAGTTCACGTATCCCTGAATATGTCCAGAAGCATAATCAGTTCTGTGCTTAAGGCATTAGTATGGCAAGCCGGAAATCTGAACTCAGACATTAAGCCACATGTCCCCAAACATGCAGAGAAATCAATAGCATAAATGGCCAGTGTCAGAGTTACGTGTTTGTAAAATAGCATTAATATTTCCTCCTTTCTATATTTGCATGGATCACAGACTCCTTAAGGAGTGGATGGTGGTCTGGTAATCACAGAAGTGCTTGTGTTTTCCCAGGACATTTGTTCTTCCACCAGGAATAATGTTGAAATAAGGTTCACTAACCTACTGGGAAACTGCTGTGAATGCCAAGTTTACCCAGTCCCTCAGGTTGTTTCTACATGTCTGTATATCTGACTTATTTGAATCCTCATTTCCTAAGGAAATAAGGTTTATGAAAGAATCTTTACTCATCTTCCATTTTTGAACCAGATATGTTTGTGAATGGAATTCTTAATCATATTGAATTCCTAGTACGTAATTAAAAAAGCTCTCCTGGAAAGCAAATATCTTATCAGAACATCCACTGGAGGGAGTGAAAAATAAGGATCACTTAAATTCTTACTAAAGCAAAAAAACCTACACAGGATAGTACATTATGAATGCTTAGCTGCTCAGGGGAAAAAAAAAAAGGCAGCTTTTAGAATTGTTGATGTTTGAGAAACTCCTTCTCAACTACAGCTTCTTTCTTGTGTAAATTACTGGATTTTAAACAAGGAGCAATAGAAAAACGATTCTTTGGGGTTTTTTCCCCTTTCTAATACCTACTGGATATTTAATTAGGGTGACCTGACATGTATTCAGTTAAAAGTTGATCAGCTAGAAGAGACTTGTCCAGTGGAAACCACATCTAGTTAGCTCCACTGCTCATGGAACAACTTCTCTGCAGATTCCTTGTCATTTCTACCCCAGATGTAAGCTGTCCCCTCTGATCATTGTGCTATTTCTAACAGTTTGTTCACACACTCCACAGACTTCAAAGCAACTCTCTTACAAAGCCAATCATGTTCAAGTTTGGAATAAATAGGGATTGAACTATTTCTTAAATTACAACTTAGGAAAGGCCCTCAGATTGTTGTATCCCTTTCATTTAGCTGTTGTTAGTCTGAAGCTGGTGGTGGTGCTGCCTGCTAGAAGTCTTATGACACAGGCAGTAACTGATGCACAGAAAGTTCCACTTGAATATGAGGGAGAACTTCTTTACTGTGCAAGTGACCGTGCACTGGAACAGGTTACCTAGAGATGTTGTGGAGTCTCCCTATTTGGAGGTGTTCGAGAACCACCTGGATGAAATCCTGTCCAACGTGCTTTAGGATGACTCTGCTTGACCAGGCTGGTTGGTCCCTTCCAACCTTACCCATTCTGTGATCTCTTTCAGCACCCTTCATTTTTGCCACCTTTCTTGAAAATATGTACCATTTCACCAAAAGTAAGACTCTGTCCCCAGGATATTTTGCAGTAGGTTTTACTGTGGTTTTGTTTCTTGCCTCAGAGTAACTTCTATCTCTGTAGATACTTACATCAATACAGTCATGTTTTCAGTTTCCAAGCTGCCTGCCTAAATCTGGCATTCCAAGGACTGTGGAACATCTGCCTGGAAATCCCTACCAAGCTGAAAATTCAATTCATTTTCAGAGATTTCTGGTATGGCCCATAAAACAGACAATACAATTGTTACAAGACAATTAAGAATGCTTCTAGAACTAACTCACTCAATGTTTCTGGTAACTAATTATAAAGCTTGTTCCTCTTCATAAGTTCTTTACATGTGAACGTGCTATAGGCAGACAGAATGTGAATTCTACTGCACTACCAGCAAGCTTTTAGCCTAGATGGTTCTCTACCCCAGAGGCAAATTTTGTGCTTGAGAGCTCCTTTTGAGCTGCAAAGTTCGAGGTCATAGCTGTTGGCATTTGGATGTGCACCTCTGTTGAAAATGTGCAAAATGTTGGCCTTGTCAGAACAGGATGGCAAACTGCAACAAAAACACTGATTTCATGCGGAAACACGTGTATGCAACAGCACCCCAAGTATTCCTAGAAGAAGTCTTCTGTCCTCCTGATGTGCAAAGGGAATATATTTCTGTGTGTATTTTCTATTAATGCTGAAATAAGAACTCCTTGCAATAGAAATCTTAAGGCACAGGTTTGGGGGTTTTGGCCATGAAAATTAAAACAATTAACTCATTCATGAGGCAGGAACTTTAATTGAGATCAGCAAGGTTGAAAAACAAGCAAGTTATTCACAAGTAGAATGATACCTTTTCCCAGCCCTTTCCTTTAAATATTTGGTCATAAAAGGACTTGGTTTAGACCAACTGCAGCAGAAGAAAACATTACACTTAGATTTCATATTCTGTGAGTCACTGGAAGTTAGTAACACACAGCTATATTTATCTTGTCTTGTCATTTCAAATGTACCTTAGCCTGCTGTATGGAATCATTTCTTATAGATGCTGGCAGCAGTCCTTGCCATCTCATACCTGATTTTTTCTTAAGCCAGACTTGTTTATTTTAGACAGGTTGCTTCATACCCCTTTCAGAAATGAAATGTTTTCTTTGTGTATGGAATTTGACAGAAATGAAGAAAAATCTCATCCATTTTCCTCAGTTGTCCTTACCTCATATGAAGGAAAACATTCACAGCTGTCTCTAGTGTCCTACAATGCAATAATTTTTCTCAGAGGTAGGCTAATACCTGAAAACCTGCTGACAAGGCCACTTGCCTTCTGTGGTACTGTAATGTCTGGACAGTGGAAGTACAAGTATGACCTCTGCAAATTTCCATTAAGCCTAGTACCCCTTTAAACAAACCCATATCTTGCTATTTAGGCCAACAGAAAATGTACAAAGATTTTTACTGGCACTGAAATGAAAAACTTCCAAAAAAACCCGGGGAGCTATACACATTGATCTTACTGCAAATCAACAAGATTTGTACTCAGCAGAAAATTCTCTCCTTGGACAATTATGCAGATTCATATTAGCAATTACACTAAAAGAAATCTCCAGCACTGGATGAGTTGTTTTCTTTCTCCTTTGTCATAGAGTTCATATTTCTTTCATATCAGTGTGGTGGACAGTGCTGTGCTATTGAGGCATGTGTTTAGTGTAAAGTTGACTTGAATTGGTTTGAGCATCAGTTGCTGCTAAAATTGCATTTTTAACAGGGCAGCATGAAATAAATGCGCTGCAGTCTGCAAAAGGAAGATAAAACAAATGTAAACTTAGATCAGATAATTAACCCGCCTATGTGCAAAGTACTTGTTACAAATCCCAAGAAACTATTCTATGATTTTTCTTAAAGCAAGGAGGTTAAGCTTTGTAAACGTGATGAGGTTCATCTGTCACTCTTTGAAGTGACCTAGATGAAACAAGTTTTGTTTTGTTTTTGTTTAGGGTCAAGAAAATGTAAGTGACAGTGGGTATGAAATATTTCAACTTCAAGCCAATTCATTCTCACTTCACAAACTGGAAAAAGAATATGGATTTTTCCTGTGATTGTATAAACAGAAAGCTTTTTCAGACTTCTTTCAGAGATGCTAAACAGTACAATTCTAGTAGTGCTGGTGGGGAATAAGATCTTGATGAACAAAAAAGAGGATAATGTATTTTCTAGAGGATATCCAGGTTTTTTGGGGTGGAGTTTTTTGCATGAGACTTACTGAGTTTTACTATTGATTCACATAATTGAGCCGAATATCAATCACTGTGTGACTAGAAGAAAATGCCTGGCATATGCAGGAGAGAAAATACTGTTCTGAGTAATCAGCAACAGAGAAAATGGGGGTCCCAGTACAGTTCCATAATCTATGCCTAACGCTGTAGTAGCACCTGCAGTATGTCACTGCAATCTCACAGATCAAAACCAGGTGCGTATAAAGGACTAAAGCCTATTATAAGCCAAATACTATGTGCTGAAGTCAATAGTGGCTACACCCTAAGAAGGTCAGAATTAGACTTTAAACATTCATTCAATTTTGTTAAATTGAAGTACGTAACTGTTATCCTGATGGTAAAAAATTTTATTCTTTCCTGTGTATCTAGGGTTTTATCCCATTACATGCTGACCTTGCTTATATAATTGGCAAAAGGGTATTCCATTAAAAGTAAAAGCTTTTTTATTTCATTTTGTCCATATGGTTCAATTTTTAATGTCCACACTCTTAGTGATCAAACATTTACTAGATTCACTAGCTTTCTGTGTATGACTGTATATTATGGTTCGGTTGCTCTGAAGTCAATCCACTGTTTTTCTGTTTATTTACTTAAAGAAATGAACACACCTTTTCTGTCCAGACTGGCCATCTTCTAAGATACTACATATATATATATTTGTGTGTGTGTGTCAGAATAAGCCACAACTTTCAGGTACCAGGACTGGTGTTGCATATTGGATATAAGTATACGTTGTCAAACGGAAGTACATCAGAACTTCTCATATTTAGGCTCTTCTCTGACTTCTTTTTTTCTGCACTACTGGTGAGTGCAAGATGGCTTATATGACAAAGCTGAATTTTAATCCACTTTTCTGTAACTCTGTACACTCTGGAAATCTGTCATACTATTAACTTGCAACACTAGTTGATGGTTCAGCTAGTTTGATAATTGACTAAAGACTGAGCTGAAACTACATCCCTCCTAGAGGTTTCAAATCAGCGATAGCAAGGAAATATTAAAATTATCTAGTCAAAATTACAAATTACAGTGTAAAACTACATAGCAGAGTAGCTACCAATTAAATTTATTTTTGCTATGGAAAGAAAATGGATCAGATTTTCTAGCTCCTTTATACTAAAAATAAAAAATAATCTTGTCTGATATATCCATTGCTGTAAAGTATTTCTCAATTATATACTCTTAGTAGGCAGGTACTACCTTGAAGTGCTTCAATCAGTGCTGTTAAAGTAGGTTTGCAAACTACTTGTAGGTGAGGTGTGCAGTCAGCCTCATTTCTTCATGTTTCTTTGTGCTTTCCACTCAGTTGCAGAGACTAAGAGAAGTAGCTGTGACTATACGATGGGTTTCGTTTTATGCAATTCTGAAAAAAGAAACAGTAATGAACAGAAATTAATTGTTTGCAAATAAATTGAGGGGAATAGATATGTTTTACTTTTGTGATATTTTAACTTTTAAAAGAACTAAAACTATTTACTTTAGAAATAAACTAAGAATCTTGATAAAAGCTTGGCCCTTTTGAGTGACAAGGGGATCTTGTAGCCACATAGTATTTTTAGTATAATTGAAAATCGTTTGCAGTGTACTTTGGAAAATAGTTCTGCAATAGTCTGGTGCTCTAGTCACTTCAGTAAATCAGTGTTGCTTTCAAGGCTTCTAGTATTTTTTATCCATATTTTCAGCTTTATTTAGTTAGAGAATAATCTGTGTATGTCTGTGAAACAGGCATACTAATGCTGCAATAGTTTCGTTAAAGCTTTTATAGTCTGTGAAATGTTTATGCTTAGATTTACTCTAGGAATGGAATATCACAATGAGACAACTTAAGGTTTCACCCATTGTAAAATTCATAATAGTTTTTGGTGTAAACTAAAAATTGAGGAACAAGCATCAAAGATAAAATTTTGAGAAACTGAAAATATTTCTGCACTTCCAAATTATTATTTATAATACATACCATGTTTTGCACAGGACCAAACATTTTTCCAGAAGAAATAATTAAACATTCCACTTGAAGGGGTTTTTTTCTGCACGTATTTTCTTATTGCTGAAAACTTTCCTTCCAACTCCATTTTCTCATCTGTTCCTGGTATTTCATACGTGTGTGTGTTTCTGCTGTACTATTTTTATGGCTTTGCTACTAGTACACTAGATTACTGTCAGATACTTTTATGTGTAAGTGGAGATAGACTCCAGTGGCATATTTATTAACTGACTTTCAGATACCTACATTTTTGGTAGAAAGAAGTATTTATATTCATAATTCAGGTTGCTGGTCAGTAGTTATATTTGCATGGAAGGTACAATCTGCTAACTGATCAGATCTTAATTAAATCTTGGGAGAAGTAGATGTCTCATTAAGTAATTTCATGAAATGATATAAATTTAATATAAATGTAGTACAATACACATGTAAAGACTAAACAATTGTACTACAACTGATGGAAGAGATCTTAAATTAGTTGCATGTAGTTTTTGTTTGTGATCTATCAGCTGACTAGGATGATAGGCAAAACTTTAGCTTGTTAGTACCTGGTTCACGGAGAAAGTATAAGAAAAGAAAGCTAGAGGTCTTTCAGGTAAAGAAGTTCTCTTATATGTGTAAATGCCAAAAGACAGTTTGTGGAAACTAAAATATTCCTCATCTTCACAAAGGTTGCCCATTTGATTTTAAGTCTCATGAAACCTTGCCAAACTAAGAACCACAAAAGCTGAGGCATCCTATCCAGGTTACCTTGAAAGGACTTTACGCTTGCCTTGGGAAAACTGGCTGTCCCAAGATTTTGCCCCAAAAGTGAAGTCTTTGGAGTCTGGGCAAATTGCTCCAAAGCTGTGCATAGGCCTGTAACATTTCTCTCTGAGGTTGTCATGGCAGAAACACCGGGGTCTGTCCTCAGTGGGAAGATCCCACACTAGCCCTGAAAGATTGTGCCCTGTGTAGGACAATGTCTAGTGGCACATGTAGCTGCAGCCTGACTCTGCCACTCTACAGTTTCCTGCTGCAAACCATGGGTGAAAATATGGGAATAGTTGTCCAGTACCTGTGACTTCCAGGCTGAATTCCTAACAGGTCTGTCTAGAATCCATCAGCTTCAAGAATCATTGGGCTTAGAGAAAATGAGTCGCTCAGTACAGCTTCAGGGTCATGAGAACTTATTTTCTGTGCAAAAAATGTGGTTTTGACAATTCTTGGTGTCAACTCAAATTTGTTCAAATCCAAACTCTAGAACAGGTTAATTTCCTGGGAATAAGAAGCTTCTTTTTGACTAGTTTCCCTTATACCTACAACCATTACTTCCCTGCCCCCCTGCTCTGTAATTTCTGCTGTCCTCTTTCACTTTTCCAGCTCAACATGTTTTTTGGTTTGTTTTTTTTTTTTCCCCCCCCAGAACTGAAGTCTCTTTAGAACTTTTAAAAACTTTGACCAAGTATAGAGAGGAATAGTTCCAGGAGACACAAAACCTGTAAGAGAGGAAAATCCATTGGAAAGCTTTTTAACATGCAGAGAATAAACCCCACTTTTCTTAATTGGGAATTATCTTTTTTCTGGAATAGGGGTTCAGAAAATGGGGGGAAAGTCATTCACCTACCCTGTTATACACTTGCTTTCCACATAAGGCCTCTCTTTTTCAACCAGCTGAAGGTTTTGCATGCATTTCTTTAAGATACACGGTTGGGGCACGTCTAAATCCTGTGATGCACAGAAGTCACCACTTGCGCAGAAGGATTTTAGTCCAATGCCTGTTGATGGAATCCTTGTCACTGATTCCAAAGAACTTTAGGTCAGTCCTTAGGTAAGCACAATTACCAGCTTTAGTATTTTTAAGAGTATCCCTGGTTGGTTATGAAGAAAAAGGGGCAGTGTGACTTGATGCATAAAATGCTTTCCAACTTGTAGAGTTACGGGCCAGCCTATGAATTCTCTCACGCTTAATCTAACAGGGAGTGTGCCTGGGTAAAGGAAGCTGTAAGCATCAAGAAAGGAGTGAAGTCAAGGCCTAAATACAGACAAGCTCCTTTGGAGTTACTAATGTTTTTTCCCTATTAAAATGATGTAGCTGCCAGAATTTCACGTTTTTATTGCATGAGTACTACCCAACTGGCGAGATGCAGAGATGCCCCATGTCCCTTCAGATAAACTGTGCACATTTGGTAGTAATTGAACTGGAGAAAAGGTGGGGTTTCTATTGGCATTGATTGATATGGTCTGGTTTTTATTAGGGTGGAATTTCTGAGATTGGGAGTGTATTACTCTAACAAACAGTGGTTGCTATAGGAAATATATGATCATCTGTATTATTCTACATATATGAAAAAGGCATTCATACTGACAGTTTTCTGGGATTTGTGTGTGTTGGAGGAAGTTAATGGACATTAATATTGTCATACTTGTGATTTCATGTACTGCATTTGTTGCCTTTACTCTTGTTATTGTAATAATTATGTAGTCTTCAGGAATCTATGTGGGTTGTAATCAGTCACCAGTATAGCATTTTGTATTTTCCATCTTCAGTTACATCAAGGGCAGGATGATGGTAGGGAAAAGCCAGAACAGATTTAGCAGAGCAAACTGTGCCTGAACAATCTGATAGTCTACCTAGTAGGATGAAATAAGTGGTTCTGTGGACTAGGAGAGATGATGTCTTTTATCCTGACTCTAATAAGGATATAAGGGGAAAAAATTCTGCAAGGAGGTTAAATTAAATTACTTGATATTTGAAATCTACCATTAATTCAGAAAATAACATGGAGAACTTCTGTACTGTTAAACTCTAATCCCTGTTATTGTCCCCAGTATCTATTAATAGTTAAGTTTTCCTCAGCCCTTACCTGGATATCAGGTGACAGAAGAGTCTGACTGGGGGAAGGCAATGTCATGCAGCTTCCAGTTTTTCCTGTGCCATGGAGATTACTAATAATTGTATGTGCAGTAGTTGCAGCTTTGTGATATACATCAGGCAACAATTGTCATCCTTTTCCCTAAAGACCAGCGGATTTGAGGGGTTTGGCTCCAGCATCTTTCAAGTTCCATATCGCAACAGCTCGTGCTGCATACCAAGTGCATTTACAGAGTGCTGTAATAAATTTGATGATACTGTCTTTTGAATGAATGTGTCGCTGAGCCATCACATAGTGACTGCACACCCTGCAATACTCTGTATTTTCCAAGCTCTGTGCTATAATGATAGAAGAGAAGGGGGAAAAAAAAAAAAAACCAAGCCAGGCATAGAAGTACAAAAAAGCCAGACAGCCCAGACTCAGGGCACTTGCTATTGATACTGTACAGAAAAACTGAAAATGTTAGTACAGATAGAGCCTGAGAGTATACCACATTTGAATTTTGATCAGCTTTTCATACATACAGCTCTCAAAGTAGCAAGCATATTTATGAGGTTCAAAGTGGATTTACTGTCACAGACATTGTTTCATGGTGTTGTGATTTAACCCCAGCTGGCAAGGACCATGCAGTCGCTTGCTCACACAGACACCCTGGTGGGATGGGGAAGAGAATAGGAAAAAAGACAGAACCCATGGGTTGAGATTTAAAAAAAAAAAGAAAATAAATTTATAATTGAGATAAAATAATTCTAATGAAAGACAGAGCTAGCAAAAGTAGAAAAAGAAATAAAAACCAAGAAAAAAAAAAAAGTGATGCAAGATGCAATTGCTCACGATCTGCTGACCAGTGCTCAACCCATCCCCAGCAGCAATTGGCACCTCTCAGCCAACTGTCTCAGTTTATATACTGGGCATGGAATGGTCTGTAGTATGGAATATCCCTTTGGTCTGTTCAGGTCATCTGTCCTGGCTGTGGTCCCTCACAGCTTCATGAGCATCTCTTCAGTGGTGAAGCAAGGAAAACAGAAAAGTCCTTGACTCATGGTCAGCACCACTTAGTGAGAACTGGAAAAAAAAAAAAAAAATCACAGTGTTATCAACATTATTCTCGTGCTGAATCCAAAACACAGCACTGTTATTAGCTACTAGGAAGAAAGTTAATTCTGTCCCAGCCAAAACCAGGACACACAGACACTCCATCCCTTCCATACCATTGTGCAAAATCAGCTTATTCTAAGCCTTGAAACAGGGATCAAAGAGTATCTAAGGCTAGCTTTTCCATGCTATCTGCACCCAAAGACAGCTGAAACTGTGACTGAAAGATGTAGGCTGTGCAAAGTGGAGGTGGTGTTGCTGAGCTTCCACTAACATCTGGTCATTAATTTCAGCTTTGGGGAGTTCCAAAATGTTGGCAAACACAGCTCCAGCTGGCCTGGAGACTGTGGCTTCTCTATCAGCAGGTAAATAGGCCAGATGGTCTCTAATTTTACTACTGCTTCTAGTACAGATGATGAGCCTTGGTCCCTACAGAGCAATGCGCCTTCTAAATGCTGAACATTTTTATCCACCTTTGACCACACAGAAACAATGTAATTATTAGAAGAGTAGTAAAATGATTAGAGCAGTGGCTAAAGGAAAAGTCTGAGTGGGGAAGCTGAGAAAAGGCAGCAATGATCACCTTGCTTTCCTCTTTCCATTTCCAAATAGCGAAGTCTAGAAATCCAGTTTGAACAGCTGCACTTCCATTTGTGTTTGCTATAAAACAAAACTGTTTCACTTGTAGGAAAAAAATGGGGATAACTATTCTGTCTTTGATGTTTCTTTTCCTTTCAGCAAACAACAACAATGAAGAACCAAAAAAAACCAGCCATACAATCAAATGAGAACCCCCCCCAAATCACATCAAGCTCTCTCTAGAGCTGCAGAGCTAAGAAGTGCATTAGAAAGCTGAAAGAATCCAAATTTAAGTGCTTTATCTTCACTTATTCAACGGAATCTTTGTTGTAGCTGCATGCAGCATAAAAACTTGTAATGGGGTGGGAGGATGAGATTTTGGAGAATCTGGAGCTGGAACCTAAGGCAATATTCAGGCAGTGATTATGCAATCATTATGTAATATGGAGAGTGCTTGCATGAATAATCCTATTAACATTAGTTTCACAATCAGGCAGTTTAACACTGCACTGTTTAAAATCATCTGCACTTATGATGGAAAAGTCAGCAAAATCACCATTAAAAGAATAACAGTCTCATAAATAGTCTTTCTCAGCAGTGGTTAAGAGTATAAGAATGTCAGAGGGAAGAATAGAGAAAAAGATTTTCTCAGTTTACATATAACAGGAAGAATTGGTTTAATGGTTTCCCTTGAGAAATGGAAAAGTTATAGATGGCTATTATGGGTTGTCAATAATTTATTTGTTATGCCTGAGAAGAGCTTTGAACACTAGGATTGACAAAATTGAAAGGAAAGGGAAAAAAATTGCACTATTCACCTGAATAATGAGCAGTTTTTTTATTTGTATCTAGCAAGTGCCAGAGCCAGCACAGGCAGAAGGATTCATTCCCAAACACTTGATAATATTTTGTGCTAATGAAGCAGTAGCCGGTGCGGCAGGTGCAGCTTCCTCTCCCTTTAAGTTCTAAGGCCCCTGTGACCGAGAGAAGGTACCTTCTCCCACGTGAGTGAGGAGCCTGGGCTCCTGAGGGAGCTGTGCCTCCAAGGAAGGCAAGGGCCAAAAACTTCCCTAAGAAATGGCAGGCAGCAGCAGCATGGAGGAGCAAACTGTGGTGTCAGTGCCACAGCTGGAAAAGCCACAGCATCTCTCCAAGCTGTTTCTGTGTTCGCAGCAGGAGAACACACACACTGAGCCTGTGTTCGTGCCAAGGGCGGGCCCACTTGGGCTTCATGCAGGGCGGGAGCTGCATTCCCTCTGCAAGATTCATGTGCCACCTCCTGCAACTTTGCCAGATACAAAGCAGCCATGAACCTCTGCACAAACACATAGGCGGCAGCAGCAGAGCTGCTGCCAGCAGTGCTGTGGAAAACAAGTCATTAAATATCTGATATATGAAGTTTAAGCTAGATGCCAAAGCAGAAATAAACCTCTGTTACAATGCCCTTTTTATTTGGGGTTTTTTTTTTCTTTTTTTTTTCCAGAAGGGTTAAGGCTATGGAAAATGAGTGGGTTTATAAAGATGTATCTCTAGGTATAAGGGACAAGGCAAAATATCAGTTGAAATTTAACCTGAGTTCACATTGTCAGAAAGAATTTGAATGTTTAGGTGCTGATAGCTAAAGAATGCGTACAGTTATGTGTGTGAAAAGACTGAAAAAATATGTAGCTGGTTAAGGAAAGTCATCTGCTTTTATCTCATGCCACACCATTTGAAAAAGCAAATCCAGTGCCTTAAACACCAATAGCTGCAGAACACTGGAGCCTTTCAAAGCTAGTGTGCTTCTAGCTGGATTTTTTCATTAGCTTTGTAAAGCTTTTGACATGCCAGAATGTACAACCACTTTCAGACCAAATAGAACTGGTATAAGATAGATAATGTTTTTGTGGTTGTTCCTATGTGACTATCCATGTCAGGGGGATAACTGTGAGGCAATCTGCCCTATTCTGATTTCTCTTATCATCTATATAAAAATAGTCATCTAGTAGACTTCCATGCCTGTTGGTTGCTTGGATATACGTAATAGATTTGGCAGTAATCTTAAAGTTTTATTTCTATGGGAAGATACATCTGGAGAATGTACTGAAGGCATAGTCCATTTCTTCCCTGTTAGCCAACATGCTATTTTGGTGCTTTCTAGAATGCAAATACATTTCTCAGTGTGCTCTAGAAAATAAATTGGAAAGTGCTGCGAAGGACATATCCCTTTGCTTTAAAAACTGTATTTTAGAGTGTGGCAGTTTGCATTTTCATTTTGGGGGAGATAATGAATAATTGGTAAGAACAGGAAAATCTTCACTAACAGCAGTGCCAGCTGCATTCATTTAGATCAGCTGAGGATTTGAGGATCTGATTCACTGTATGACAAAATGTCTCAACTAATATAATTAGCTAAAGCTGCAATCAAAGCCCAGCAGGGATGTAGTTGTTGCAGCAACCTAAAATAGGAGAAAAAAAAAAAGAAAAAAAAAAACAAAAGAAGCAAAGCTGAAAGTTTCCAAGGTACCAATATATACGAATATGTTCAGCTACACCTACTGTTCCTTTTCCTGGTTTTTTGTGGGTTTTTTTGTGTTTCTTTGGGTTTGTTTATTTTTGGGGTTTTTTTTGTTTGGTTGGTTTGGGGTTTGGTTTTTTTTGTTTTGTTTTTTTGGTTTTTTTTTTTTTTATTTATGGATGTGATAAGTTGGGGTACCATGCCATGATAAGAGAAGGCAACTAGCTGAGTTGGGAGAGTTTGCCTCATAGTGTCATAATTATGAAAACTGCTTTTTCCTTTGCCTTCATTCAAGTAACAAACATGTAAATGTAGACCTGTGGCTGCTGCCCGAGCAACAGAGAGAGCTACTACTAGGGATACTACTTATTTACTGTTTGCAAGGCTCTGTGTTTGTCTCACCATAGGCACATCACTGTTTTTCTCTGTGCTTCAGCATTCTCATTCCCAGACCTGTCTGGCTAAATCTCCAAGGCAGAGCTTACTCTTGCCCTGTACCTGTCATTGTGTCTCCTGCAATGAGGTTAGGGCCCAAGTAGGTGGCACTTCCTGCCCCCTCCAGCAGCATCAATTAGACTGACTGCAGTAATCACCAGGAATAAATACTGGAACAACCAAAATCCCCGAACTATAAAGAAGTGCAAACTTGACAAAGACAAAAGTGTCCAATGCAGGCTTTGATTCAGTTTATTAAAGTGGACCTCTGCCTCCTATGGTCTTTTTTTTTTTTTTCGGACTATTGCAATATCCAGGAGCCTCAGCTTTACTCGTGACTTCTAAGGTCTAAGCAGGACTTCTTGGTCTAAGCAGGAAGGCAAGAGACAAGCATGAAATGCTTTGTCACTGCCATTGTAAACAGTTTGTGTATTTGCTGTGGAATTGTGTTCCTATGAGGGGTCAGACTGTAATATCTTTTACCTTGTCAGCAGAAACATGCTTCAGTGCAATCTGCTCCCACTAACAGGGTTCTTTTTATACATTTGGTTCTTAAGAGACTGTATGGTTCTTTTTGTTCTTAGTAGTACAGTGGGTGCAAAGAGAAAGCTTCTTCTGGTAATATTTGTACATAAAATACAAACCACTCTTCAAAATGATGCATTGAATCTTTGTGACAGTGAACTCTCACCAAAACCTTTCAAACAGAAGTAATGTTATATTAATGTCAAAGCAAGAGAAATAAACTATGAGTTAAGAGACTCCAGAACAGAGGAATGCAAGAACAGAACCCCCAGTGCCATGGGGCAGGATCCTGTTGCCAGAGCACAGATCTTCCAAACCAGGTGTGGTTCTTTCAGGGTTCAGATTTCCTAGTAATGGATAGAATTCCACACTAATGGCAATAATGGTGCACAGGAAAAGCTACCCTCTGTAGTTGAACTTTAGTTGGTAAGAGACTGAAAATGAAAATGTCAGAGCTAGAAATTTCAGGAGCGAAAGAGTACACCTTGAAATACTGTCACACGAATTTCCTGTTTGGAGTAAGTTTCTGTCCTAGGATTTTTGATTGTGAGGAGTGTCTTAATTTCCCTGTAAGTCTGTAAGACAACTGCAACATTGGTCTCAAATTTTCTATTCCTAATATTTATTAGTTTGCTTACTCTTAGGTTGTCTTTGGTCAAAATACCTTAATTCTTCAATATCTGGGCTTTTCATATGGTAAAATTTGCTAATTTTTTTCCAGTTTCCTATTTAGTATTATTTTTGAGGATGGTTATTGATTTTTCAGATATCACAAGGTTTAGGTAAAAATATTAATGGCTGACTGACCTACAAAGAGCTAAGGGTAGTACAAAGACAGCAAACAGCCGTGTACATTGCTCAGAGCTGGCTCTAATATGTTCACCAGGCTGTTAAGAAAAATAAGGGAATTTGAGGCATTGTCTGGGAGTTACAGGTAAGTGTTAGTACTTTTATCACACTGCAAGGCTTTAGAACTGTGTGGCTGTTTTCTGGGCATCACGCACTTGCAACCTGCGTCAAACCGGACCTTATACTACTTGCTGGCTCAAAAGAATGTGAATTTGGTGAGGGGGCTGTAAAATTAAGCAGTAGCTGTTGCAATTAGTACTGCCTGCTGATGCCAGCAGACAAGAAGGTTTTCAGAGTAGGTTTTTGGTGTCATAATTTTAGTAGCAACTTAGGCACAGTAAAATTATCTGAATAAACTGAACTTAACTAATGTGACAGTACATTAGAATCTAATAAAAATTAATTCCTTATAGCTAAAGTTATGTAAAATGTGGATAGCTTCTAGCATTAAAAAAAAAAATAAATCAAATACTCTTAGCTCTTTGTAGTGTCCCACTCCATGAAAATGTTATTCTTTTCTTCAAACTGACACTTACACACCTTTGTAGCAGTAATTATATTAAGAGCCTGAACTATACATTTGGAGAACAAACTTATGCACATGTATGCCAGATTTCCTGCCAGAGTTTTTGTTAAATAAACACTTCAATTCCTGCCATTGTGCTCCTCAGAGCACACTCTTGTGCATATACAGTCTAGAATTGAGAAAAACAGGACTGCTTGCATTAGAGATAAATCAAAGATATGCATTTTTCTACCAAATATCTGGAGGCATTAGGCAGGGCACTTAAAAATGAGAGGACTTTTTACATTTCCAAATTGAAGGGAAAAAAGGGTTACAAATTATTCAAATGCCTTGTATGGATTAATCATCAACTATCTGTTGGTCTGACTAGGATTTTTCTTTGCAGCTATTAAGTGTGATTTGAGAAGAGGCTAAATTGTATCTTGGGGTGTTGAAATTTTCCTGAAGTGTTAGCTGACAAAGAGCAACAAGGACAAATGGTAATAAAAATGCAAGCTGACAAAATAAGGGAAGGTTTCCCAAATGCAATCTAAGTTGTATTGATGAAGTAACTGAGCTTCAGGCTTCAAAGAAAAGCAAATAGAGCCTCCAGTTGTATCCCTCTGGGGTGGAATCCACTGTTGAGAAATTTTTACATTCCAGACATACTTCTGGTTCTAAGTCTGAAAACATCTGCAAACAACATATGTCTTTAGGTGACTATACCTGTCTTGCAGGGCAGAGAATTTAGGAAATTTTGAAAGAAAATAATTGTCTTGAGATGCTAGTATAATCTTCATTGCAAACATCTGTCTTTGAAATTCCAGTGGATTTTGACTATCAACAAGTTAAGAATAGGATTGAGTCTTACATCACTTTTGACTACAGAAAATTGAAAAGAGAAAGTCTCTCTGAGGGTTGATGATTCCTTTCCTGTTTTTACCTTTGCATAGTGTCTGGCATAGAAACTGGGATCACAAAATGGTTGAGGATGGCAAGGACCTTTTGAGATCCTTGGTCTGCCCCACCCTGCTCAAGCAGGGTCACTTGGTTCCAGCAAGTTGCCCATAACTGTGACCAGTCAGGTTTTGAGGATCTCCAAGGATGAACCTCTCTAGACAACCTGCTTTATAGTCTACTTCTGTGTTTAGGATTTTTATTGAGATGGAAAATCATGCTTCACTTTGTGCCCATTGTTTTCCTGTGTCTATGAGCACCACTGCCTATTGACTATTGGTCACTGACTATCAGCTAACATTATGCAAAAATAATAGTTTGCCTCACTGGAAATTTATTTCTCTTTGCAACTCCAACAGCTATGAATCAGCTCAAGAAAAACAGTCAATAAGATCAGTTTTCCTGGTGATCAGTTTTCCCTGCTGACATTTGGTGAACCAGACATTGTAAAAAATATATAAATCTAAAGCAGAAAATCTGTCATTTCAAGACTAACTGCATTTGTCTAGAACTCAAAGTGTTTTCCAGATAAAATGAAGTCATGCAAAGCTGTGGTCATGCCCAAAGCCAAGGAGCAGCTGACTAGAGCTGAGAACAGATTTTGCATTAGACCTCCAACCCAAGCAAGCCTAGGGTCAAAGACTGTTGTGTTTTGTGTAGTTCTGTAGTTCGTGTAATTTCCAACAGCTATCCTGTTGGAAATATTGCAGACGTGAGCCTGCACTTACATACTTTAACTACTGTTTTCTGCCCTTTCCCTTTGCACAGATTAGGAACTACTTTCCTCAGGGAATGTAAATCTGTCTGAGCCTATGAGGTCTCTGCATGTGTTTTAATCAGATCCCTGTTTTAATCAGATCAGCTCTTTGTTCTGTTTTTACCTCTGAGATAAAAGCCAGAGACAGAAAATACATACCATTGAGTTGATGGCTACCCCTGAAATCAAATCAATTTAAAGAAAAGACAAACTCTTACTCTGGAAAATAAATCTGTATGGGAAGACTTCACTTATTAACAAGGTTGTGCATTAAGGTCTGGTCTGTGCTTGCTTTGAGGTGCTGAGCAAGCCTGTGTGATGGCACAGTGAAGGGCAAGATCCTTCTGGCTCTGGACACAATTTTACTATGTTATGGTGGAAATATTCCAGGACACTCATAAAACAGGGTGTATCCCTGTCTGAACACAGTCAGCCTCTCTGGATTTCTAAGGGAAAGATAAGTGAGAGAACTATTGCATTTCAGCTGCTTTTCTGAATTCTCAGTATTTTAGAGTGTCTTCTTTACTTAAAACACAGATTGTGTGATCAGAATCCTGTGCAAAACATACATGTGAGATGAGATGAGTTGTGTCTATAGTATGCTGACAGCTACGTGAAGTTGGCAGTGCCGATCTAAGTCCTTAGAGCAGGGCAGTGGAGCATGCCCAGGTGAGCTGGTGCATATACTGGAAAGCTCACTTGGCAGAGAGCAGCAGGGTATATTTGCATTAGAAAGTTAAGATTTGAAATGATCAAACTACCAAACAAAACTCAAACTGTGAGTAAATAATGAAGTATATAACATTGTGAAACAGATCAAGAAGAGAGCCAAGTGCCTACATGAGCTCTGAGATAAATTTCCACTAGGAAAATAATTTTTAAACGCATCTATTTTCCTTACAATCAGAAGTTAACCACATAATGTATTTATGACAGGTATTACGAACATGGAAAATAGCTTTAGTTTTTCAGACTGTCAAACAAACTGATAAGCCATGCCAGTAAGTTCATGAAACCTGTCTTACTTAAAATGCTGTTTCATTGACATATGCCTTCCTACTGTTATGTGTACCTAGATTGCTAAACAAAACCAATTCCATGTGTATAATCACATATTATTTATTAAGCACTGCAACTGCTTGCATGTTCTCGTAGGCCCACTGAGAATCTATTTACTGTAGTGTGTCTTTGTGAGCAATAGTTCAGGAACTGCTACTGTAGCTATTTATTAAGACAGCATTAAATGTGAAAATTTTGAGACCAGAATGAAAGATAATATTTGTGTTTGTTTGGGTTTGTTACCATGGTTCCTAGACTAGTAACCATGGAAATGGAAACAAATTAGTAAGTTACCATTGCCCACTAGTATCAGTACTATAGGGGGTTTTGTTTTCAAAAGCCACTAACCTCAGTTTCATTGATTTCTTCCAAGCCTTTTCCTTGTTTAACTTCTTTCTCTATGTTGAAAAGGAGAAAGGAAAAATTCCCTGGTAGAAATCATTATTTGAAGTTATATCTGGACAAAAACACAAAAGGTGACTATAGGATAAAGGGGCAAAAGATTAACATGATTGATCCAGGTAAAAGAAACAGAAATTTAGACCAAATAGCATTCATCATTTAGGTTATTCAGGGTGATGAGTGTGACTTGGCGTATTCCTTGAGGACAGGGTCTTTCTGCTGTTTTGTTGTCTCACATGCGCCCACAAACATGTTTAATAAGTAAATTCTGTTCTAAGTCCATATGCAGAATGGCTGTCTTGCACTTAGTGCAGAATTGCAGTGTGATTATAACAATTCAGTTTTCAGAGAGGGATGACTAGAAATACTATAGATGCATTACAAAATGTAAACATGTCAATCACAATGAAATGCAGAATCACACTAAAATTAAGAGGCCTGGTCATGTGCATTGTACTGTCTTGTTATTTCTTCATTGTTATAAATTACAAAAGAAAATGTTATTTACCTCTATTTTTCTTTCCTATGGTTCCAAATAAACCTGTTGCTTAACCAATTTCAAGCCTACTTAGAGGTAACTAGGGTGAAAGATGTTCTTTTCAATTTGCAGCTTTTGAGAGCATGTGACTGCCTGAAAATCTCAACAATTTTTCCTTGAGAGCACATACTCCCATCCACCCCCCATCCCCCCAAAATAATTATGGGAGTGAATGTCTTCAAACAGATTCAAATGAGGGAGCAAAGAAAGAGAATTTTATATTTACACTATAGATTATTTTTAAGGCACTCCTGAACTTATATGATTGTTCTTTTAAAATTTCTCATTAAGTGCCCCTTATGTGGCAATTTTTGCTTTTAAAACAACCAACCAACAAAAAATCTTCACAAAATTGAGCAACTAGTATGGAAAAAGACTACAGCTGTTCTCCCACAGCATCATCCTAACACTTTACCTGATCCTGCGCTAAGTTGCTCATTTTCTTCCTCACTCAGTAACCTAAAACATACCACGAGAAATGCTTAGGAGAAGCATTAGAAGATATCAGATGTTGGGGAATTCCTGACAATGCAGCTCTTGTAATAACCCCACTCTTAAGACATAAGATGCATCCTAGTCAGCATGCCATTTAAATGAAACTGCAGAACCCCATTATAGATACACTGCATACAGCATAAGTACTCTGTGATGTTCATATGTACATTTTAAACAGTAGTTGTTTTCCTGTATCAGCAATGTGAAACACATATCCATTTGAATTATGTATCTCTGTCTCCATGTACACGCATCTAGTTGGTCTTCCTCTTGTTAAAGTCTTTCATCTCAATTTTTTGGGAAGAATTGCTAACTTCTTGCAGTCTTGGCTGATTTGCAGCTTTGCTGTAATTTGTTAAGTTTTAGAAGCAGGACTGGTGGAACTTGTCCTACCCAAAAGAGCTGTTCTTTATTCATTTGAAGTAGCTTAAATCCATACAGAATGGAATTAAAGTAAATATTCAAAAATAGTGCATAATGAAGGTAGTGGGAAAGGGAGAGTTGAATTTAACAGAACTGGGTTTGCCTTGTGAATTTTGCTACAGTCCAGCTCCACAAATGTCCAGAGCTGTAGAGTCATAACCAAATCAAACTGTGCTGAAGGTATTCAGATGTCTTCAGTAATTGGTTTTGGGTTTTACTGGATACTTTGTAATGTTTTGGTATGAACATCAAACATTTTCTTGTTAGTGCTTCATGTAGGTTTGCAGAATTGTCAGCTTTAGAGGTCTTTATCTACAGGCGATGGTACTTGAACTTGAGTTGTGCCTTCCACAAGGGCTGCTCCATCTCCTGGCTCTGCCAGCACCCCCAGGCCTTACTATAGGGTAGGACCTCACTTTTCAGACAGAGTGGGCTGCTAATGACACACACTGTCTGTATGATCCTGGGGACAGAAGTCCCGTTTAGTGCTGAGAACAAGGCCCATGTCTAACTGCCTTGACTGGAGAGAGAGAATCTCAAAAACATGCTTTAATTTAAGCCCAAATCCTCTAAAATCATAGCAAAAAAAAAAGTTTCCAATTCATTATTCGAGAGGGAATGTGAAGTTTTTATTTATTTATTTAATCCTCTTGGTGTCTGATTTTGGATTTTTCACTGTATGGGATCAACCATATATTGAAATTTTATTAATAAACCACCATGGTTTTCCCCAGCCATATGCAGCAATAAAACTGTTGATTTTCTTTGCTTAAAATGTACTTATTAAAGAGAATTAATTGTTGCTTCACAGTTTTTATCTTTTCAAAGTAGAATTATGGTTCTGCCTGACATCAAACAGAATTGAGCAAACATCAGAGTTTGTGCTGCAGAGCAAACAGTCCTGGGTAGAGCACCATTTCTGATCCTTGTGCTTGATTCCAGTGGTTTCCAACAGTGTTTGGGAGGGTTACCTGTTTTCCAGCTGCACAAACACTCTACCTGGCCCTTTCAACCAGCAGAACTCAGCCTTTGCAAACCTAAAAGCCTTCTGTGCAAACAAACATCACAAATAAAGACCAGAGTGAGACTGTCCCAATTAAACAGCTGTAAAAATAAAAATTAAAAAGGTTTGCCTTATGGCCAAGCTGTGAAACCACAAGGAAAGCATCTGCAAGCAGCAGTTAGAACAAATAATACTTTCCATTCAGCTATGCAGGCAAAGTCACTTGGAGGCAAGTCTCTGGGATGCTGGTTGTTATATTTAACAGCTACTGATAAAAAAAAAGTAAAGACAAGCTGTCTTTTAGGCTCACTTGCAAACAACAGGCCATCTTAGTTTGAAACATCATTGAAAATACAACTTTGGGGGGTAAGAACCCTAATTAATTAGTTTAGAACCATAGCAAATTGAAAGGTGAAATACCATTATATACATTCCTGGTTTAATTCCAAGCATTGTATCCTACTGGAGTCAGATTGTCTTTCTAATTAATGTAGTCAGTGTACAGATAACATGCTAGAGGTGAGTTGTCTGTAGCTCCCTGACTTGTCTGACTAGCCTTGCCTCTAGCAATACACTTTCAGAGATCTTGCCAATGAGCTCTAAGGTCTGCTGAGCTCAGTGTACAGTCTGCTGCTCTACCTGGTACTTCCCTTTACTTTCAGCAGCAGGAATTTAGTGCTCGTATTTTAACTGTTTAGTAGGAAATTCAGGGCCTTAGCTGAAAATGCTGGCTTAAGACTGGGTAATGCTGAGCTGCTGAGCTTTTCAGTGGCACATGTGCAGGCATATGTTCTGCTTTCTTTTCTCCTGTTACAGCCATGCCTGAAAATGCACTGAGCATTTTGAACAATTTCAAACAACTGAAACCAGAAGCAGGGGTTCCTCTGCACATTCCTCTGCTGGCATCTGGAGCCAGCCCAGCTGATTGGCAATTCAGGAGAAACTTCTGCATGGGTTGAAGTGTTGCCTGAAATGTTGTCCATTCAACTCTGGTCCTTCAGGTTTTTTTCAGAAATGTTAAAACAGCGAAAAGCATGTCTCTCTTTCAGTTAGCCACTCTGTTGGAAGTGGGTGTAGACTGTGAGAGGTGGATCCCAAAGGCAAACACCAAAATTTCCAGGGCATTAATAGGAGTTAGATTCCTGTCTAACCTGTCAGTCTTCTCTCCCCCCTTTTGCTACAGCAGAGCACTTGGTGGTACAAAAGAAAGCTGTTGCCTACAGCTTTAAGTGATTATCCTAGTGGGTCCATGTCAAACACATAGTACAGTTCATATTCATTATTTCATATTAGTTTGTCTGGTTTTATATGCCATTACCTTTATTCCAGTGAACGATGTATTTCTTAATTGTTCAGGCTGGACAGTGTCATCCACCTGAAAAAAGAGTGGATGATTTCTTGAAATCTAAACTTGAAAATCCTTCTCCCTGGCACCTAGAGTTCTGAGGCCCTTCCTTGCTGCTTCCATGCTACTGAGAGATTTATCTGTCCCAGCTTTGTGTGAGCTCTATTGCCCATGTAGAAGGTGATCTAAGGATGGCTTTTTTTCACTTAGACTGGAAAAGTACAAGTTGATTTCAACCTGCCAAACATTTTGGCACACTGTATTTTCTCACACAGAAACCAATGACCACCTGTAAGTTTCCTTTGCTGACTGCAGATCCATACTTTAGATGTGGCTGTGAGATAAGAATTAACTGCCATCATTTTCAAGATTATTTGAGTTTTCTTGCAGTAAAATGACTAAGACATGAAAGGGTTTGGTGAGGGTCAGCCTCAGACTCTGAGGAGCTCTGTCTGAGGGCACTGACCCTCACAAAGGAGAGTGGGTGGAAGGAGGCACACCTCTATCTCCTGCTGCTTCCATGTATTGCATCCAAGGGGGGAATCTGTTTACCCAGGATGACCTTCCAGTCATTGATGGATTTAAGCAATAGCACGTGTCTCCAGAGCTGGAGCAAGAGCTCATGAAACAACATTGACTCAACTTCTGGGCTGCTGTTGTCTCATTATCTCTAGTGTGTCCCATGTGTGTGTGTTTATGTACACACACACATCACTGGTGCCTCAGAAATTTGAAAAAAAATGTGTTGTATTTACACTGAGGTAACTTTGGTGGTTCTTTTTGCACCATCTCACGGCAGTTGACCTGTAGGATCACACCTGGAGCCACAGTTTCTTGCTCAGTTATAGACAAAGACACTGCAAAAGATAAAGCCAGAGGCAGGAACAATAATAAATAAAGGTCAAATAAACCCATCTGACCCTCATAAAACCTTTGTTAAGAGACCAGAATGCAAATGCAATGGTTATAAATAGCTTGCTAGAAAATTGAACTGGAAACTGTTCAGGAGATTTAAACTTGAATACTTTAACTAAAAATGTCAAGATGTTTCAGCAGATTATATTTTAGGAAACAAACTAACTTTGAAATAATTTTTTCTAGCTAGATTGTAGTTAGCAACATTCAGTTTAAAAGGAAATTACAGTTTAAGAAGGTGTGGGCAGAGCAAAAGACTATGGGGAAACACCCATTAGGAAATCAACTTCTCTCCTCTCTTGCAATCTCCACTTAAGACTTTCAGTGCCCTTTTCAAACACAGATGAAATAATTTATATGAAATGAGGATACAATGCAACCACTGGAAGAAATTCAGGAACAAAACTTACGTATTCTTCTCATTTCTCCACATGCTCCGAGTCTTTGTGTTCAGACTATCTTACCTATTCTAAGGCATAGAATCCCACTTAGTGAAAGCATATGAAAAACTGCAATAGATTTTTTTTTTAATTTATTTAAAAATTAACATTGCCAGTTTGGGTATATAATTTATGATTATGTCAATAATTCCAAATACATAATGATAATCACAATTCTTGTGGTGTTTTTTTCTCCTTCCTGTAAATACGTAAATGGATGCAGCTTCTTAAAACTATTCCTGAAACCCAGACTACATTTGCTGTAATTGCAAAAATGCTAAAAAAAGGATATTTAAAAAGACATAATTTTTGAACCTTAAAGTGTCTACATTTCAATTTTTTTTTTTCTTTATCATGTTACCTATTGCATCATTTTTCTGCTTTGAAAGTCTTGTAGAAACATGAGGACAGTCTACCAGGTCATCTCACAAAAACTGGAGCATTGCTTATTCCAGCCTTGCCCACTTCCAGGGACATGTCCAAAAGTCTTAGAACATATTTCTTTCTGAAGAAATTTGTTTAGGATCCACTTGGGAATCATGTTTGTGAACTGTTCAACAGTAGTTGGTCATATCTTGCAGCAACATCCTGAAAATGCAAAGATCCTCCTGTTAGCAGCATAAACCACCACTGTTCAGATGTTTGGACAAAGTTATTTCTTTTCTGAAGAAAACACTGGTTTTGAAAAACTATTTCAACAAACCATTCCTTATCGTTTTCTTTTGAAACTAATAAATAATTAAATTGTGAATTGTCCAGAAAAGAACAAAACTGTATGTTTCTGAACTCTTACTTTTACAAAGAAAGCTGGATGTCTTCCCTGCCTAGATCTGGATCCACTATAGAAGATAAGGTACCAAGCAAAGGCCAGAAACTCCTTTCAATGCAGGGGAGGGGGGGAATCAGATTAATAACTGTAATACACTTGAGCAACTATATATTTGGGCTAACATCAAGATCATATAGGCCAAGAGCTGTTAGCAACTTTGCATAGCAATATGGACTCAAGCTGGCAGGACCAAATACTTCAATGGAGTAGCTTCAAAAGTGCTTTTCTAAGGGCTGGGAACAGAAAACTGAGTAGCACTGTGTTTGATTTAGTTTTTCTTTGTGAGAGTTGTTAGCTTTTTAACAGATTTTAAATAAACTGCATTCCATCATTTTTGCCAAATACATTTTATATCTATTCTAACTCCTGAAGACAACATAAATCATCTCCTTTAAGGAGCATTTGGATTTACAGTATACGTTCTATGGAGAGTTATGTGATAGTATTTTTCACAGAAATTATCTCATGCTATTAGCAATGTATTAAACATGTAAAGTATAAAGAACCATAAAAACAGTCTGAAGAGCAAAGCCACGTTACTCCTGATTTAGGCTAGGATCATATATGAAATCCTTGGACCTCTTAGAAATATTCTGAGACAAAGCTTAGTTAATCTGTTATGAAAGGCAGGCAACAAATATCAGACTTTGTCTTAATACAGACAAGAGTATTCCAAGATAGATGGCAATTTATATGTGCGAATGTGCTACATAGGCTTTTGGACTCCCTCAAGATCCCTTTGTTAGCAGGTATGCTAAAATTGCATATGTAGTGGGGTTATAAATATTGTGCACAGCCTTCCTTAACCAAAATAAGTTGTCTGATTTGCTAGTGAAATTTGATGTGTTGTCTAATAAACAAGCTGTTGGGAATAACTAGTGTTTTTTTTCCTTATAGAAGTATATCTAATTCCTGGTAGTGCAATGTCACATCTCAAGAAAATCCAGTTATGTTGATAGAGCAATACAATAATAACAGTAAAAAAATTATGACTACACTTGAAATTTTACTTGTGAAAATAGGCAATTGTACAAGAATAAACATTTCAGCTCCTGTTCAGTAATTAACTATGAATAGCAACAAATGTAGTTTTCTGTACTACTAAACCTGGACTGCTCAAGAATTTACTTTATAACATAATTGCATGGATTAGGCCCTGTAACTTAAACATATACATCAGTAGTCTATCACAAAAACTTACTGGCACTTGGAAACTTTTGTCTCAATTCATTTCAAAACCTGCATCTGCTGCTATTCAGAAGCAGGAAGGCTTTTCTGTGTGTCCTGAGTGTTGACTTTACTAAATTGGTTTATGCCCTTTGAACTGAAAGATAATACGTTAGAATATCATCCATTCAGGAAAAAGTTACTAGATACTTACCTGATGTTAGCACTATGGGAATATCTGGAAAACACTTTTAAGCAATCTGGAAAGGCAGCAGAAACCAAGACTAACTCTAATCCAAGAAAAAAAAGTAATAGAAATTTGTTTCTTTTTTCTTAAGGATTCCAGTCACTCAGCTATTTCCTAAAGAAATATTTCTTTATACAGAACTTGCTCTTAGACATCATTAGAAGGGCAGGGGGAAATTTCTCATTTCCTGTGCTTGGGCCCACTAATACACATGGTCTTCATTAAGCAGTATCAGTTGTTGCTCCACACGTGTGCTCTGTCCTATCACCTAATTTTACATGGGAATCCCGTTGTTGCATGAGTCTGATCCAAACTACAGTGTTGTGGTAGCTTTTCTCCTCTGAGCAGGTCCATTGCATTCACTGGGATTTCTCTCCTGAGTAAAATTTCCAGTGAGTTCATCCTGACAAGATTGAGTGGTTTATCTGTGTTAGCCTAGTATATTTTAAACCCATATGTCTGTACCTTTTGTTCACAGCATCAGTAAACACCCAGAAAACACTCAAAGTGTCAGTTTTGTTAATACCTCCGCGTGGTGTGCTTTTTACTAATTTTCCTCCTCATACTGAGCACAATGTTCCTGCCCACTACCCAAAATTCCATAAATACAGTAAGAAATAAAGACCTTTTCAGAGTTGGAAGAAATTTTAGACTACAAATTAATCCAAAACCTATGTCTTTGTTACATTCCTCAAGTGCTCAGTAAGAGACTGATTTGAAGGAGATGCAGAGGGAAATAAAGAACAACTTTGGCTCAGGCTCTAGGCAGTGAGACTATTACTGATCCCTATGGACATGGACTATTTGCAACAACTATGAATGATTCCCAACTCTTTCTCCTGCTACTGTTGTGTGAAAAATATACATAGACAGTTCTACAGTTCTACCACTGAACATTTCAGGATATGTGAGCTTTTCTTTTATTTAAAATTGATCAAGTTTTAAGGGATAGTCACAGTGTTTATGCACAGAACATCCTGATAAAAGCACCATGAAGAATTGCTTCTTTTTCACCTCTGTCTTCTGTTTTCAGCTTGCTTAATTTATCCATAACCTTATCTATTATTCATGGTGAAGTGTTGTATAGCCAGACAAGATATTTCATAGAAGTTAAATTGAAAAGGTTTTCCTGCTCGGCTATTTTTAATACAGAAACAAAAGGCATACTTTTTTCTCCATGCTAACTATGACCAGAGAACAGTAATAAAGCTAGTAAAAACAATAGTGCAGACAAATCATCATTGGAAAGGTAGTAAGTGTAATAAAGAGTGAAAACAGGGCAACCTTTCATCACCACCACAGTTCAGTTGCCAGAGTTTGATAGTGTTTTTCATTCCATTCTACTGACAAATTGGTGGCAACAGAGAGTAGAAGACAAAATTAAAACCTTTGTTGTTTTCCACAGAAATTAAATACAGTTGCTGAAAAAAAAAATAGGACTCACACAACCTCTGATTGACTTCAGTCAATTGTATGGACAACAACAGCCTCAGGTTATTTTCAGGAGGAAGTCTTTAGGCTCATATATATGTATAGTGTGGGATAGAGTAGTTTGAACCTGGAATGATGTGAAAATGTTGCATTCTATAAATACGAGAATTTAATAATACGTATAAAAAACTGTTAATTATTTCAAAGTCTTCAACTTTTTTTAAAGTTAAGACTTTTTCAAAGAGCAGTCTTTGTTCTTAGCTATATTGTAAAGACAGCTGGCTAACTGGAGACAAGTTCTGTAGGCTGGCAAGAACAATCTCCACTGAACTCAGTAGAAACTTCATCAGTTTTGCACTGAAAACTACAGAGTACAGCTCACTGAGCTTTTCTGAATTCATCTGGTTTTAGCATTAACTAGTTTGAGAACAGAAATAATTTTTTACATAAAAGCATGCAATATAAAAATACACTTTTTTTAAACTGGAATAGTGACAGTAAGTGTCTCAAAACCTATTTTAAAATGGTGCTGAGTACAAATCAGTAAAGATTCCTCTACATTAAATGCTTCTACTCAACAAAAGCTTGAATCTGCTGATTCTCTAGTTAATAAACATGGTTACAAACCTGCCATAGAAGCTTTGGTTGGTGCAATAGAAGGTTCTGGTTCTTTAGTGGCCAAGTCAGGAGTAAAAGGGAATACGCAGGATGCCAGTGGAGAGTTGTCACCCCTGCTAGGGACTGGGAAAACACTGTGGCCCCTTCTGCTTGCTACTTGTGCAGGCCAGAGACCACCTCCTGCCCAGCTATGGTGTGCACAGAAGGAGGGCGCACTGCTGCATTGGGGTGTCAGCAAAGGCATTGCAAAATGTATGGCAAGGCTGTGCAGCTCTGGCCAGGCTCTGGAGTCAAGCTTAGGTCTACTCAAGCATGCAAGATCATGTTGGTTCACTCTTGGTTAAGGAGGTTATTTTAACATGTGCTCTAATGGAACTTTAGTTTTAAAAGAATAATGTGAGCAACATAAGAGTGTGGGAACACCTGATGTTCTTTGTTCAAATTAAAGGATAGGGGAATTGACCTGAGGGAACAAAACCACATGGGCTGAAAATAGTAAAGTGGAAACACTATTGGAAATAGTGTTTTTCTTATTTTCTTTAACTTCCATAATTTTAGACATTCAATTGTTCTAGTTGCTCTGGCAATGTGATGGCAGCAGTGACTACCCGTATGAAATCTATTTGCTTCTTACTTGCATATTTAGAGTTGTTACTAGCTTTCTTTCAAATTATCAAATGGTTTAATGAAGAAAATATTTGTTGTCATTAATGTTGCATTTTGTTTGAACCATGTATTACTATTAAATTTTTGTATTAAACTATCTCCACTTTTAGGTTCTATATGTTTATTATTCATATTTATTTAGCATGTCATAAAGCATATTTCTGTGTGTGTGTTATTTATAATTTTCTCTTTGCTTTTTTGGTCTTACAAATCCAACAGTTTTCTGTTTCTAGCTCCTGATTTGATCACTCAGACATTTTAAACACAGTATTACTGATTAAGGAAAGATGAAGTAGCACTTAAGCCATTTTTAGGACCACTTTTTGAACAATTACTTACTTAGAATAGATTTCAGTAGGTTTCCCAAGATCATCTCAAATAAGTCAACAGTTAAGTGAATGTTTTACAAATGGCAAATAATATATAGAAAAGAGGAAAATCATCTGTTTGGATTTTTTGATTGGCTCTGTTCAACACATAAAATGCAAAACAGTTCCTATAAGAGAGGACACTTCATACCCAAAAAAGGAGCAAGTTTATTTTGTTTAACATTTTCTTGGCTCTACTATGATAAGAGAACAGCATGTCTCAGATGTTTCTCATTAGTCTTAGTCCTAGCTACTTTCCAGATAAATATGAACTCTCCAGAAAATCAGAAAAGCAGTATCACTATTCTGAGGCTGCAGATCTCCTATCGGGAAGAAAAATAAATCAAATCTAAAGAGCAGGATTTGCATTTGCAAGGCAAGGACTCAGCAATATATTACAGTATCTACTAATCTTTAAGTAGTCACTGGCTTCAAGATGAGATATTTCACTTTAATTTCACCTTTACCTTACTTCTGTGCTAAATGGTTGCCATTAACATAGAGCTAAAGTACTTGACATGAGGGCTAATACTTTATTTCAGGCTTTTGGATATTTGGACTCCCATTCTCTGATCAGTTGTCCCCAGCCAGAGGAGCACTTTGTGGAGCACATATAGTGTCCTATGGCATTGTGGAAGAACCTGCCTCATTGCACATTTTATTAGAGAGGTGACACTGCTTTTTCAATAGTCACTTCTTTGGCTGAGAGGTTCCTTGTCCAGGCAGTATCAAAAAGAAGGGACTATATCCCAAGAGATAGCCTTATTTCTAAATTATGTCAACATCTTAATAAAATGCTCATGTAAGTATACCAACTACTCATAGTGCCTTGTGCATAGGGTAATTGTTCATGCCCTGTTTCAAGGAGACCAGTGTATAGACAAAGTAATACGTATCTAAAGTGCCCCAAGAAGCATTACTCCATTGAATTTTTCTACTGTTAATTGTCTGATTTCTCTGCATAGAAAAGTCTACTAACTTACTGGAGGTTAGATTGAACTATCTTTTCTCCTTAAAACATACACAGGCTAACAATCATCTGTTGTTACAAAATTTCCTATTCACAGAGGATACTATAAAAACAATCAGTAGAACCATCTGAAAAGTTTTTGGTTTTTTTAAATAGGCTCCATTTCCTACTTTGCTTTAGGAGCAAGGGATACTTTTTAATTGTATGTCTTTTCAGGTACTTTTGGAGGACATCAACTCTTTCAATAAGACAGGTTGGGTAATTTTTATAGTATTAGCCTGAATGTATAGGAAGGGAGTCAGAGGTGAAATAAACGTAACTAAATGAGGCCACAAAGTGTTTTCACATCTAAACTCAAAAGCATTATGGGTGCCTTTTGCTCAAGTTATGGTATCTTCACTGCACATAAAATACTTTCCTGTCCATATTAAGGCATGTCCAGAAACACCTGGATTTCAGTGCCATTCAGCTTGAGAATGCCCAGAATGGTTTTGGTCTAGATCCTGATGTGGAGTAAATTAGCCTGGCTTTGACAGCTTCAGTAAAGTTTCAATGAATCAATAGTTATTTACACCAGCTAAAGACCTGATGTGTATTCCTTTCTCTCCCCATTTTTGGGTAGTCTCTTGCTTGAAATCAGTATTAATTACAACAGGGATAAGCAATACAGAAGCACTTTTAATAAAAACAGTTGCATGTTTAAGATTTTGCATGCTGAGAGCGAAGTTGAGTGAAACAATATGTACACTGAGGGGTTTCCAGCCTCTTCCATATATCTCTCAGTCTAAAAGCATTTCAGAATTAGCTCTTGCATATGCTGCGGGGAATAAGTACTTATCACAAGCTGATAGAGTTAAACTTTAAACTCTTGGTGTTTGACCTCCAAGAGCCTCTGAAAAGGGAGATAGCCAGATGAGGACAGCAGAAAAAGAATGCACATTTATTTTATTCGGAATTTGGTTTTGGGTCAAAAACGCATGAAAGTGTAAGAGATTGGATATTCTGGAAAATGCAGGGATAGGGAGCTTGGTGGTTCAAAATAGCTATATGTTAAGAGGGTATTGAAAATTATGTGCATACTTTGTCACATTTTTCCACTTTGTCCCCTTAGAAAATAACATGGGAAGAGTCCACAGTTGTAAAACTGAAGGTGTTCTTTATTGAAGAAACCAACTGCATCAATTTTTTTTAGCCCTTTTCACATGTTCTGACTTCTTGGCAGAGACTCTCCAGATTCTTTTTCCTTACAAGGTGTATTCCTCTTTCATATTCCATACAGAATGTTTCTTCATTTCCCTTGCTTTTTGCCTTTTATCCCACCAACTTTGTAAGGGACTCTTATTCCTTCACAAAATACGTTAGTGAGTGAAACCACTTCTGCAGATCTGGTCATGTCCTAGCTCAACTACACACAAGTAGAGAAACATCTCAAAAGAATACTTGAGTCCAGGACAAGGAAAGAATACTTAATTTTCAGAGAGCAAAAAACACAAACAAGCAGGATTTTTGCAAGCTAGAGGAAAGGAAAAGATTAATAGGGTCAGTCCTTGGTTGAAGAAAAGAGGAAAGTTTTACAGGAGAACTAGTTCAATGGTCTGGAATAGGAAAGTGAGGAGGTGTTTTGCAGATAAGTGGGAAAAACAGGATGGGAACAAACAATAACCATTACCCACAGGAGTCCTATAAAGGTAAAGATATTATAGGTCAATATTAACATGGGGTTTGGAAGTAATACAAAATTGGGAAGGATGTGTAGAGATAGTTCAAGATGAGTTTTGGAAATGCAGAGACCATAAGCAAAATGTGGATCAACTGGAAGTACTTTGAAGTACATTAGCTATTCAAGAGGAAAATTCTGTGTGAAAGTTCTCATAAAGTATCTCTTACCCATACCCTTAGAGGGAGAGCCAGGAAACTCAGGCCAGCTCAATAAGCCTTTGGATTAGAAGAGAGCAGGAATAGTGCAATTTTCCTGTAGGAATTTGCACATTCCTCATCTGCTCTGTGCCTTGCCCAACTCACTGTTATTAGTTTCTCTCTTTCAGGAGCAATGCCTTCACACAGAGTTTAAACCATATAAGAAAAAAAGTCAAGCCTTATCTGTAATCAAAAGCACACACATTTTTGCTAAGGCCCCCTCCACAGGCCCCATGGATGCTATAACTATGCCAGTAATCTAAGTTCATACCCATTGCAGATTGCAATTTAAATGTGTTTCAAAGGTACCTGATGTTCCTCACTTTTAGGCTTTTTTCTGCCTCCCCCATCCTGCAGGGTTATATTCAAACAAAGAAGGTGCAAGAGCAAAGATTAAACTGAACTTAAAACAGGTACCTTCAGCACTCAGATAGCTGTGTCCTTTGTTCACAATTCACTTACAACCCTTCCCTAAACTAAGCTGTATTTCTCATTCTCAGGAAATCACAGGACCAGATGCTCCTTTTGACATGTGGAGACAAGTCACAGATTTGGAGCTTTCTCAATTTGTGTTGGCTAATGTAACAGTTATTATAGCTACATTCTCAATATTGGAGAAACATGCTTTCCTGACTTGCTTTGATTTCTTGTCAAAGTAGCTTACAGGAAACACAAGTAGCTATTACTTGGTTTACTCTCTCTTCTGTTAAGTTTATTTTAAAAATAGCATGAAATTAATTTTTCCACTTTGGTTTATTTCTTTTTCATCAGTTTTCAGTGTGAAATGGTTGAATCTGACTTCTTTCTCTAAAATTGAGACTCTAACAACAGCAAATGTACTGCTGGAATGGAAGGTTTATGCACTGATGGTTCCAGAGGCCAATGTTTATTATTAGTACTATGGTGCAGGGACAGTTTCTGCAGAACACTGTAGTCCCAGCTGTGAAGGAGGACTCCATTGTACCCTGTGTAATGTACAAACATGAAGAGAGAATAGACAGCAGTGAGGTAACTTTCTGTAATAAGAGACTTCTGCAGCTCACTTTGACATACAGAGTCAGAGCAGAGCTGATGAACAATGCTGGTTGGGTGTTTTCAGTCAAGATATTCTCTCTGAACATGGCAGTTCATGAAAACCCAAACATGTGGATTTGGATGAAATTCAGATAAAACTCCATGTGATTGTGCTAGCTTCACCTGAATCTCTGTGGTGGCCATTGTGGCACAAATTGTCGTAAATTAATTTATACTGATATTTGACTTGAACATGATACTGTTACTCTGAGTACTAGTGAAGTAAGAGAAGGAGAGAATTCCATGTATGTGTCAGGGCATGGGTGAATTGTCAGTGGTATAAAAATCTGTTCACACACGGTGTAGAGAACTGTTTAACACTGGCATTAACAATGTTCTCTCATTTTTCAGTGTAAAGTGTATACACATTCATACTGCAACCTATATTACAGATCTATCTATAATCTGTAATATATTTTATCAGCTGGATGTTGCTAAACACACAAATCTGTGTTGTACAGGTTGCTACATAGCACTAGAGAGTGTGAAAACATGAGCAGGTTCCTCAGATTCTGTCAAATCTGTGCAGAACAAATAGGCCTTCATTTCTAAAGGCCAGGACCAGATGTGGTAACTGCAAGGCACTTAATTTTTCTTCCTTGGAACAATGAAGGGCTGAGATGACCTTGTAACTTCAAGGAGTCTGCAACAGTGATTTCAAACCTGACACTTAGATCAATCACTAAATCATTCTCCTTAGCTGAACTGACTCATTGCCTATTTGCCCACCATGAAAAAAGCAAAAAGCATGGTCCTTTTAATGCCCCTTTTGTATTTCAAAGCCAGTCCTGTGTGAAGCCTGTCCCACACAATATGCTATCTGGGCATATAGCAGCCAACCTTTATAGTGCAGAAGCTGCAGGTAATTTAATAAATGATTCCAGGAGCAGCAGGTTTAATTAACCTACATCTCCTCCACTCAGTAAGCCAGCCCATGACAGCACTGCCTACAATATCTGCAGTCTCCCCCATGAACCCAGTGCCCCCATTTCCTCCCTCTCTCCCAAAGATGCTTACAATATGCTCCCCCCACCCCCATCCCCCCCATTTCCTGAATGCCTGTCCATACCCTGCCCCCATCTCATGTTCCTAAATTCACCCCGTGCTGCAATGTCACATGTTTTTCCTATGCTACTTGCAGTTCTGTGCCCCCTCCCACCCTCTCCCTGCCCTCTCTCTATACACATTTTGGCTTTCTGCTCAGCAAACCCGGAGTACATATATTTGTGCTGACTGGCAAGCTGTGCTGATCAGGCAGTCCACACACACATGCGACTGCCCAACTAGCTGCTGCCAACTGAATAAAGAAAGCCTCCTTTCTCCATGGCTTTTCCTCAGAGAAAGGATTAATATGGTCATTTTCTCTCCTCTACCAGCTCCTGATTTTTGTTAAACTCCTAGGAGAGGAAGATTTTTGAGCCCTGTATCCCAAAGGCATTGTCAGATGTGGTTGAAATTGGCTGGCAGGTTCAAGATCATTAGGGTCAGTACTGACAGACAGGCTGGTAGCATGAGGACATTATTCCTTTTCTTAGAAACCAGGCTGAAAAACGTCTGTTTGACAGTATAATTGATACAGGGGTTTGTGAGCAAAATAAGTAATTCCAACAAAAGTACCTTTAATTTGATACTTGTTTGTCTGCAGTAAGACTTTTGCCAGTATTTCTTAAATCTCTTAAAGGATCATGTCCTTGGTACCAGCAAAAATGCACTCCTGGCCTAATTTTGATTAGTGGATAAAATGCCTCCCCAGCAGCAACAGACCATGCTGTAAAGAACAAATACGACTAATGACTTCATTAGAAATTCTCTGACAGTAAACTTAGTTGTGTTATTTCCAGTCCAGTCCAGCACACAAAGCACTCAGTGTTCCTTGAAATTTCCTGTTTCCATAACATTCATCAGGAAATGCTGGGTATATGATATATAGACTTCTGTACTGAGCATATTTGGTGACATTCCTCTGCTCATCAGAGGCAATGCAGCCACCCTGACGTGGACATGGGCAAGAAAGGAGCATAGGAAAGAAGAGTGGACAACTGGGTTTCATCACACAGGGGTAAGCAGGAGAACTGTGCATGGTTAAAACCTTTAACTGCAGAAATGCAGTGCCGTGTGAGAAACTGCATAGACAGACCAAATGACTTCCTGAGCAACTTTAATCCTGAGTCTGGCAACAATTTACGGTTTTCCCTTGGAAGCACTTTTCCACTCAGTATACCTCAGTTATCCTTTTATGCAGCATTCATAGTCTTTACTTCCTTCACATGGGCATTGTGAAACTTCATTAATTAATGCTTGAAGATTCTAAAGTAAGAAGGTGCTATACAACTGCAATGTATTCCTTTTATTATTTTCACGTAAGTTATTTTGATCAGACTCTTCAGCTGCAGAGCCATCAGGAGATCTCACAACAGACAAATGTAATTTTTTTCTTTACTGAATTGAGCCCCTAGGAGTTAATGATTGACTGTTAATAGGTTTATTCCATTAAATATGAGGGAAAGGAAGGGTTTGTCTGATGAGCAACAGGCAAAGAAGTAAAATATCCAAAGTAAAGTGAGCTCTGTGAAATATAAGTGACCATCTTATGGCATGTGTTGGAACTAGACCTCAGGAAAGGGAGGTTTATATTAATACAGTCTGAAGGTTTGCAGTGAAGTTTGGTCTAACACATTGCATACTTTCAGTTCACCATTTAAGAAAGGAACCTCTGTAAGAACAAGCAATGAAATCTATCCTATTGCTAATAGAGAAGTTTTGCAAAGTAAATGTTTATAAACCTTTCATATGAAGTTAATGATGCTTATTAAAACGTTAAAAGCAGCCATTCACAACAATTCCCATTTTTAAGAGCAGTTTTATTATCACACTCTGCTCTCTGAATTAATGGGCAGCTTAGTTAACTTATTTGGTTTACAGTAAACGTTGGCCAGATTATACTATTTAGTGCATGAAATATCTAGAGGTTTTTGAAGTTACAATAATTTATAAGGTCTGCAGTGTCTACAATATCTGTGATGCTGTGATTTTGGCCCTTGGAATAATTCCTAACATCGGTATCCCTTTCTGAGCTCCCAAGATTCCAACTTTCCTTGCAGAATTATATTTGTATAACTTTTTTTTCTCTGAAACATAGCCACTTCTACTTCGTGAAATTTTCCGTTTTATGTCAAATCACAGAGTAGTTCAGGACTGGAAGCAGGGACATGCCATTCATAACTTCAGGGAATATGTGACCAGACACACCTTATGCTTACACAGACTTGATTTGGGCTAGGACAGCAAGCTATTACATGACTGGAATTATGTATGAAATGAGTAGATGAAGAATTAGACCTTTAAACTCTCTGTATTTATGCCTGTGGAAAATGCTAACAATTAATGCCAAATGCTAACAGTTTCTAGTTGCTTTGAAAAAGCATCCCTTATTTATTGTCTGTGTAGTATGACTGCAATTCTGCATGAAATATAAGCTTATTGATACCACTAGGCTTTACATATGGGCCTAAATTTAAACATATGTTGTTTACTGTATAAGAAGAGAGTGTTGAATCAGAGATGTAAAAATTTAACAGATAATTTTTGGGGAAAGCATTAAAAAACTGCTAGTAAACACTTCTGGCAGTGTTCTTTTTCTCTGGTTTTATATTTGGTTTGGATTGGTTTTGAGGAAAAGAATGGTGCAGTTTTCTTTCTTTTCATTCTGCACGTTGCAGAGAGTGTCACTCCACCTTCTTATCATTCATACTTTTCCGCTCCCTTCCCCTCTACTATCTAGAAACCTTTTTGTACAAAACAGTGCACAAACCTATGCACACTTGTACTCTGTTCATCAGGCAAAGAAATTCTGGGAAATTGATTGTCTTTTAATAAAGGGATATTATAACAGTTAGAAATACTTTAACATTCAGACCAAATTTACAGGAGAAAAAGGGAAAGGAATTAAAATAATTTCCCTTTATCTAAAAGTCCAGAAATTTCCAAGGGCGTTTTGCAAGTGGAAAGGAAACCAGAAATCCTGCTCTTGCAGTCTTTAATGAAGTTTCTAGTTTGCTATTAAAAAAGAGATTCTTTACAATTGCTACAAGACAAATTTTCTCTTTTTTTTTTCCCCTCCATGTTCAATGACTGAGTATACTCCCTGTGGTTCAAGGTGGAGAGAGGGGGAGCATGGAGACAAAATGTGTTTTAAATAGTGAAGAAAATTATGGTTGCAGTACAAAAATGTATCAAGGGATTCTAGGGCAGATGTATCAGCTGAAACTATTTTTATTACTAGTGAATAATTAACTGGACTTAAAAACTAGTAAAGTTTTAAAATTTCAGTTGCACTCTTGCAGTGCAAAAGTCTACAATTTTTGGTTCTACACCATGATCCTGACTTCTAGTTTACCTTTCTTTTAACCATCTCTCACCCCCAGACAAGCAGTATTCTATCACGACAGTATGGATTGAAGAGTAATTTGCTTCCATGAGTTCCTACATCATGTCACATAAGTCATTAGTGTAAATATATATTATTATGTAGGTATTGAACAATTTGTTATTTCATATTTATTTACACTGTGATTTTCTACAGGACCAGAGAGGGTAAGATGGGTGTTAAAACTGAATATAAAAAGATGCTTTTGTGTCTTTTCACTAGCTTATGTGCGTGTAGAACCACCAGTGCTCCAGAACTGCAACTGCAAGGATGCTGCAAGCAGAGAGTCACTGTGGAAGAGTGTGGGCCTCAGCCAGCCTTCCTCAGTTAAGTCAGTGAAACCACAGCACCAGATATTGAGATCTTATAAAATGCCTTGATATAAACTACAGAAGAAGAAACTGTTCTAAATCAGACAAGGCAAAGTAGTATTAGCATTAAGAGAAGTTTGCCAATGCACTCAGAATATAGTAGATGCTATTTAAGAACTTACCTTCATTGCTAATGAACTTGTTAGCATGGATGTACATTCTGACAGATCTATAAGGTAAAAGGAAAGCAGCATAAAAAGTATTAGGTAATACAGAAAACTGTAAGAAAAAAGAAAGATACATCTTTAACACAACAGGAAAGCAAACAGCTAATGGCATAGGCAAATAAAAACCTTCAATGTCACCCTTTTCATCTTCTCTGAGGTCTATTCTGACCACATTTTTAACAAAATCATTTTAATCTGAGAAGCAGAAAAGAGAGCAAGCACTTTAAAGAATATTTAGGCAAGGTTTAAGTGAACAGAGTACTTAAGGAAACTAACCAAAATAATCTCTGAGTAGTTTTTTTAATGCATGGAAGACTGGTGAAGAATGAACATGGAATCCCCCTTTAAAAAAAAAAAATGGAAAAATGAGGATATGGGTCATTATAGCACATTCAATCTCTGCAGATATTCTAAAAATATCTTTTTAAAAGGAACTCTTTTCTTCATGGAAGACAACAACACAATTAAAATTTAGGTGGGAACTCCATGGGAAATAAGTCCCATAAAACCAATACAATTCTCTTCGTCATCAGATTGTAATAAGTGATTCAGCAGAAAATGGTATATGGGAATATGGGTATATGGGTATATCTTTCATAAAAAATCTGGTATTTTCTAACATTGCTTTCTCAAAGGGTATTGGAAAAGGGTAGTCCTGATATCATGACTGTAATGGGAATACACAGCACAGCTTGCTGAAAGATTCGCTCAAATGTTGGGTAATTTCAAGTGAATATCTACAGGGACCTGTTCTACACTCAGATCTTCTATTATTTTCACTCATATCTTGTACAGTGAAATATAGAATACAGTTACATCACTTGTGGGTGACACTAAAACACAAGGGTTTGGCTGCAAGCATTTTGAAAGGCAAAACTGTAATTCAAAGACATCTTGATAAATTGAAGAAATGCCTTGGTGTCAACAAGACTAAAACCAATAGGTTACAGTCAGAAACAGAGCGGTTACAAAGTTCAGAATACATGCTAGAAGTTATAATGGATGCTTATAACCATCTTAGGTTATAAGCAAGGAATGTGTTGCAAAAAAAAAAAAAAGAAAGAAAAAGAGCGGTCTTATTTTGGAGTGTACTCACAGAAATGTCACATTAGAAATAAGAAGTATCTGTATTGCTCTGATAAGCATGGCTGAGGCCTTAATTGGTAAATAATTCTGGACACCACAGTCTACAGAGGATGTATACATATAAAAAAACTCATAAGGGAAGCAGCAACAATGATAAGAATTCTGTGAAGCATAACATATGAGGAAAGTCTGAAAAAACATTGCTTCACTATCCTATAAAGCAGACTTGCAAGAAATACAGGTCTTTTATATATTATCCAGATATTTTTAAGTTGTGAATAATTATGATCAGTGGCCTGCAATGATGTGAAAAATAAATTTGCTTAACTTCTGAATTCTGTGTGTTCAGAAATTGCAGTAGTTTACACAGTAACACTCTGGTAAACTTCTTAACCAGCAATTTTAAGAACAGTTTAAATATGGTAAGGATGATTTAAGTATTCTTGATTCTTCCTACATGCAGGAGTTTGACTAAGTGCTCTCTTGAGATCCCTTCTGTCCTGTGTTTCTTTGATTTTAATTTATAAGGAACCATAAAAAAATCTGGGTCATTCTATTAATTTTTTATGCATCAAATGAAATTGTTAGAGATGTGAATAATTCCATATTCTAAGATACAAGAACTTTATAAAAACTGTCTTGCCATAATCCTGTAGCCTAGCAAATAACATTGTCAAGACACACTATATAGTTCAATTAAAATAGAATCAAGGAAAGTATCAGAATATCTACTGTTATTCCCTAAAGTTCGGGTGCTAAGAATTGTATTTCACTTGGATGCTGGAAAATAATAGATTATTTATTTCTCTTTACTTAATCAAAATCAACTAGCAGTTGTCAGTTCTCTCTTTCTGCAAGTAATGTTTTGTCTAAAAATGTTCTTTGAGGCTGAGTTGTGTGCTGTAGGCTCACTAGATCATATCTGCTCCAAATAATAAGGTAAGAATGGTGATTCCATCTTCAAATATGTCAGGAAAAGAAAATTCTGCTTTCTCATTATACCTTTTACACTTCAGAGTGAAAGTGTCCTGAGTTCTTAAAGGGGGCTGCCTTGACCTGGGTTTTGGGGCTCTCCTATAGTCAGAAACACTTTTCCTGTTTGTTCTTGACATCCACATGAGTAAGACTCGAGCCTACTGCCTTTTAGATAACTACTGACACTGGAATTATTTCTGTATTTACAAAACAACAGTGTCATAAGGACATTGAATTTAGTCTTTAGATTGTGAGCACAGATTGGAAATCACATGCATAGGCTGCAGTTATCTTGTTTGGGAGAGCTTTCCTGGAAATTGCACATACAAATGGACCTGCCAGTTGGCCCATTCTTTTTTATAAAATTATAGGCAAGACCGTAGTGTTTGGTACTTCATCTAGACATTCTGCTGGTAGAAATCAGCATGGATTTCATGTGAGGAAAGATAATCTATACTTAATTATACTTAATTAGGTCCAAGATCCTTAGGAAAATGTTGTTTGCTCTTACAGATGTATAAATCAGAGGAAGAAAAACTGAATTTGAATCTTTATAGCCATGCAGTGAAACAGTTAAATCTGTATACCCTAGACTTCAGTTTAGAAGTCACTACTTGGGATGATTAAAACATGCTAAAAAAGCAGCCACTATTGGGCTTTTTCAAGTCTATATGCTTATTAGAACCAGAAAGCATGTGAAAAAATGATATAGTCCCTTAACTGACAGTTTATCTAGCATGAAGGAAAATACCATTTTATCAGTCTTGATGAAACCTAATTGCTATTTGACTGTGATCACATTTAATGCTTTGTGCTCCTAGAGTTCCACTTTAAAGGTGAATTCCTGAGTGCATTAATAAGCTTAATATCATAGTCTTGTTGAGAAGAAATATTTAGTGAGTTGTGTTGATCAAATGTAATTTTGATCATTTGTACTTGGTATTAGACCTGATTAAATTCTACAGAAGTCATCCTCCTGACAAGAACCTTTTTTTCTGCCTACACTCACAAGAAAAGAAATCCTTGGATCCCAACTGTGCCTGTAATGAAGGTGAATTGTGTTTAATGACTTAAAGAGTGCCATTTTGTGCTTAACAGTTTACATATTGCAAATTACTCTGTAAATACTCTGTTCCTAGATCAAATTAATTGTATAGCAAGTTGTGCTGAGAGGTAGCAAATTTTCTTTGCTGCTTTAGCTCTCATAGTCTGGAAGCTTAAAATGGTTTTCTTAAAATCCTGTGCAAAAGCTTTATCTTGCTACCATACGAGTACTTGAAAACAGACACGGAATTCATGGTGAATGCAGATGTGGTCACTTTAAAACAATAAGTATTATGACATTTATTGGACTTTTACTTTCTTGCATTTGATAATAAACCAGTGCACTAGAAGTTGTTCAACTTCACATTTTATGTACGTAACTCATTAAATTTAAGATAAAAAAATTAAGATTGCCTGTAGGCGTGGGCTTACATAGAGGGATCCCTGATTACACATTGCCTAAGTGCAGTTTATTCTCCAAGTGCTGGATGCAAAGTATTGTCAACTGCATCACAGTCCAGCATAATTCAAATTTGAAATCAACATTTAGACTCTGGGACCTGGGCAAACAAGAGATGTGAAAGGAAGCAGCAGGGAAGGGGAGGTGATATGCCCATACTTGAGAAGTGAGTGGCAATACAGTTTTGTTTCCTTTGCCCTGTGCTTCATCTACCCACCATTCCTTCTTCTTTAGTAATACATTTGTATGTTATACTTCTTCTCATGGCTCAGTTGCTTCATTTAAAAATAAATTATTAAACAAAATGTTTTGTAATCAATATGGTGCCTAGATAAGCATGCCAGGTCAAAATACAAAGCAAGTCTTGGTTCTGAAGCATAGCATGAGCTTTTTCATTATTAGCTTTAAAACCATCCCAATTTTATGAGGTTCAACAAGGCAAAGTGACAGGTCCTACCCTTGGGTCACAACAACCCCATGCAGCATTACAGGCTGGGGACAAAGTGGATGGAAAATTGGCCAGAGCAAAAGGACCCTGGGCACTGACAGCCAGCTGAACATGAGCCAGCAGTGTGCCCAGGTGGCCAAGAAGGCCAAGGACATCCTGACCTGTATCAGTAATAATGTGACCACAAGGACCAGGGCAATGATTGTCCCTCTGTACTTGGCACTGGTGAGGCCACACCTTGAGTCCAGTGTTCAGTTCTGGACCCCTCACTGCAAGAAAGACATTGAGGGGCTAGAGCAAGTCCAGAGAGCAGCAGTAGAACTGGGCCTGGAGCACAAGTCTAATGAGGATCAGCTGAGGGAGCTGAGGGTTTAGAGACTAGGAGGTTCAGGGAGGACCTTATTGCTCTCTACAACTACCTGAAAGGAGGTTGTAGTGGGGTGGGTGTTGGACTCTTCTTCCAAGTTACAAGTGACAGGACAAGATGAAATGGCTTTGAGTTGCATCAGAGGAGGTTTAGATTGGGTATTAGTGAAAAATTCTACATGGAAAGGGTTATCAAGCATTGGGACAGTTTGCCCAGGGAAGGAATCGAGGCTCTATCCCTGGAAGCATTTAAAAAACATATAGATGTGGTACTTAGAGACATGGATTAGTGGTGAATTTGGCAGTGCTGGATTCATGGTTGAACTCAATGGTCTTAAAGGTCTTTTCCAATCTAAATCTTTGTATGACTCTGTGATTTCTATGACTCTTTTGATAACAGAAGTTATTTCCTCTTTACTCCATTACCCAAGAGACATTTTGCTGAAAGCTGTTACTGTCTGTTGAGATGAACCAAGACTGAAGGTAGAGCTGAAAACTTAGTTGTGGTACTTAAATGATCTCTAAGGAAAAGCTGCAGGCCACTGATTTTGGATCAGTATAAAATCACATAAGTCACTGATGACTAAAGCCAGGTTTCATGTTCAGTGATAGGGAGGTGAGGACATGAAAATATTTCATTTGGAAAATATCCCCAGAAACCTCTGCAGTCTCCTAACTTACCAACAATTTTTGTGTTCAGCCAGTGTTCCGATTTTCACTGTGCTGTTTCTGGCAGCGACCCATTTATCAAGAGCTCTGTCAAATGCAAGTCTTTAATAGATTGGCTGAACTGTATTGTACTAATCTGCAGGTGTATAATGAAATGCTGACCCTGAGCTTCTGATCACATGCTTCCAGTGACATCTGTTTTAAAAGAACTCAGAACACGAAGCCTGTGATTGATATATTGGTTACAGTCTCATATCAGAAACTGGCTTTAAGAAAAGAATAAAGCAAGTATAAGCTCAAGTAGATTTGAATAAGGCAGGAATGACCAAAACTAGCAGTGGAACAGTTTACTTTGAGTACTTTGCAAGAATCTAGCAACCGATCTAAGTGGAAACTTCTGAAAGTAAACCATCTTGCAGGGTGCACACAGAGTCACATCAATCTAGCTTAATTATGCAATATTTTTCAAAATGTATTTTGGTTATGGAAATTCTTGCAGCAATTTGAACTTACTTCATAGCGGTCTGAAATAAGAGCTGAATTGTAAATTCCAAATAAAGTTGCAAAAATATTAAACATGCTGACAGGTACTTTACCATTGCAATGATGTCTGCATAGGAGTTTGCATTAGTTTATCAGATATTAGGTGCTATAGGAAAAAAAAGCCCAAAAGATTAAATTGCTTCTTGTTAAGTGAACATTGCCTATTTTATGCAGTGAAAGGGACAGGGTCCAGAAGAATCAGTTGTATGTGATCATGTAATTAAGGACTTTTTTATACCATATATACCCAAGAAGACCCCAAAAAAGTTGCACAAACAAATTTAGTTATACTATTTTGTAACTTCTGAAGTACTTGTCTTTAGAACCTAGAGGATACTCTTCTAAGGTATGCTTTGTTATGTAATTTCAATTTATCATTCTCTGTGGTCATTTTATATTTCTGTTACTCTCTGATTTAATCCCTTTTCAAAAATAGCTGTACTCACTGATTAAAAAAATTACATTTACATTATATAAATGAGCCACACAAAGAATACAAGCAAGAAAGGGTTGTAACTGTGGGACTGAGCTACAGCTGTAGTGAGGTAAAACAGATTGACTTAATTGCAAGAGCTTTGTCTGATGAGTTTCTGGTGGAAGAATATCTTATTGCTCAGCCAGATGTTGTGAGTTTGCCCTACATGTGAGATAGATGACACAGCTCATTTACTCTTCAGAGCCCTGTAGTGTGAGGCAGGGAATTGGAATACTTTTGTTACCACAACCTCAAAGGTAGGGGTTGATCCTAAATAGATTTCTGTGCTCCCTGCATCCCTTTTCTTTTTTTGCTGTGCTCTTTTTTAGCACAAACAGCAAGCTTTACTAAAATATGAACTTTAATTGGAAATCACTCTGCTGTAGAAGATGATGGAAGGCTGCTAAGGCTGTAAGTAAACAAATTTTTATCTTATCAAACTGTATCAGTTGTTTTATTTGGTGCCCTTCCAGTACTATCAGTCATATATTTGGCTGTGAAACTTATTGTGGAACACTTTAAGTTGTCATATGTCTTTTTTTATTTGAAACATGAGAGAAATCAAGCTGAGCAAACTGGAAGGTAGTAGAAAGTCAAAGTCTCTACAAATCTTATCTTAAACTGTTGCTTAGCTGTGAACAGTTGCTGATTGAGCTGTTGCTGTTTGCCCCCTGAGAGGTGGATGCATTTCATTGGAAATAGATGCAAGCTCTTTCTGCTAGAGGTGAGGGCCTGATGTGTAGATATTTGTTGCATATATTTTTGTTTTCATTGTTACTGATGTCAGCAGAGGCATGATGTGCTCTAGCAGTGTAGGACCCATAAAGCAAGCGATAATGCAAGTGGGTGAAAAAAGCATGTTGATCATAGATTTAGCTGAAACTGGCTAAACATTTAGTGAAAAATAAATTAAACCTCTATTTTACTGGTGATCTTATACCTTTAATTATAATGTTATAAGTTCAAAATATAGATATCAATAAAAGTGCTGGTATATTACTGAGCCATATGGTACTAATCCTGATGGGGTGCGAATCTTGGATCATTTCTTCAGTTTATGTCTGTAAGTATGGGCAGCAGTATGGTACAGCTGTCCAGGCCTTGAGCCACAAGGGCTGGTGGTGCAAAGGAGAGTCCAAAACATACAGAACAAGGAATGCATTACTGCTCCTGCATCTTCTGCTGTTCTTAAGTCTTATGATTGCTATCATTCAATATAAAGCTCTTTCCCAGAGCTGGCAAACTCTCTCTTAGCCATGCTGTTTGCAGATATGAGCCTGCAGTGCTTGTGGAACAGCTCTGCTCCATCTCTGCACATCAGTGCTTGTGTTCACCTGGCATCAGTGCCCATCAGTTCAAACAGTTCTGCTGTGATACAAGATGGATTTCACTTGTGCAAACTGTAATTTACAGACACTTTGGTGTTATAAACAAGACTAACATTAGTGTTGTGTGCCTTTGGATTTCAATTACATTAGTGTTTATTCCTTGTAACTAAAATTCTCCTTTCTAAACTTAAGAAGTTAGTGTGTTTAGTAATTTATGTTCTTACAGGTTAGAAACTGTGTAACATCAGACTTGTAATTTAAAGCTGTCAATTTAGGGGGCAGAGCTTTCTGTGCTGCCTGAACACTTGTCAGTTGCCTTACTACTTATTGCTGTGTATGTAGGCTTTGTCATATGAGTTACTACGTCCATTTTGGAATCGATAAAAACTTTCTTAATGACTGACAGCACCTATCTGCATGGTCAGGTAGATAAAGGGTTTGCTATATGTTCCATAATTTGTGCAAAGAGAGCCACAGGATGATCTAAGCATAACTGACAGCCACAATTAATGCAAATGTAGGCTACTGTTCAGTCAGTGCATGGGTTAAGGTCAAGTACAAATAGCAGAAACGTGAAGTACTTCTCCCAAAATGCTTTACTTTAGCATCCCTGATTGCACAAAGCTCTGCAAAAATAATTTGATTACATGCTGAAAAGTCCATGTAAGAAATTATGTTTTTGCACCCTAAGCGGTCAAAGAAAGAGTTTACATGGTCCCTGTGAGCAGCACAAGGACTAACTGGCCTGTGAGCATGTTTGAGTCAGCTGCTGTGGGTTTACCGACTCCTCTGCCCTCATGGCAGGGTAGATGGAAGGACTGGGACCTCATGGGCCTCCAGGGTAACATGTAGTTTGCTAAGGATCACCTGTTTGTCAGGAGTTTCCTTCCTGTTTCTTTTTTTTTTTCCTTCTTTTTTCCCTTTTTGTGCCAAAGTTGTGTGGCATAAATTGTTTTACTTTTCCACTCTAAGTCCTAAGGGATTTTATTTTGCTAGATATCTAGAAGGGAATCTTCTGGCTGAGTGAGTTCTGAAAAACCAGGCATACGTGATTTGGCTGAGATTTGGGAGTCTGCCTTGGAACCTGATATTGGCCTCTGTGCCTTTTTCCAAATCCATTCTGCTTTCATCTGAGGGTCTGCAGTGAGCACTGTTGTTTAAGGGAGTAAGGGCAGTGCCAGTGATGCATCGATGCCTGTGAGTTTTACTGCTGGCTGAAGCAAATGTTCCTTATGAAATAATTGGGTTCCTTCTTAAAAGGAAAACAAAGTCAGTTATGCTGCATCCTGTGCTCACTGTGTGTGGCTTCCCAGTTTCATAAGATGGGTCTCCCTTCCTGCTCTGTAGTCAAACCTCAGCTCCTCACCCTGCCTGGTAGTGAATTGTTTCATGACTGCCCTTGTCACACAAGCAAGGAAGTGGAGGTGCAGAGCTGGGGGAGCCCACAAGGCCATTGATCTTTTTCAGGAACTTGCAATTCTGCATGCTCAGGTTGGGGTTAACTTGCCTGAGATCAGACAGACCTGAACGCTTTTATTTGCTCATGGCACTTCCTCTGCCCAGTAATAGCAGATAATGGAAAATCAGGTGCATCCTCACTCTGCCAGTAATAAATTTCTGCTCCTGAACAATCCAGGCTATCTCCAGGAGCAAATAAAACATTAGCCTCCAAACTCCTCTCTGTCTGAACTGCAAGATCTTTTGACTATGTCCAGAGCTCTCTGATCAACAAAACAATTGATCCTTTCTTTTTCTCTTCTCCCCAAAGTCTTTAAGTGTCTTCTATGTACTCTGTAAAGCAGAAGAAACTGTAATCAAAAGTAAGGTCTGTATTTCTAATCACAAAACTTGAATCTGTTTTACAAGGTCATGTTGTACTGTTTTGGGGAGGTTGAGTAGGTTTTTTTGAGGTTTTTGGGTTTTGTGGGTTTTTTTGGTTGTTGAGGTTTGCTTTGTTATTGTTTTTTGTTTGTTTTTATCTTTTGAGGGAATTTTGCTGTTTTTTTTAAAGGCAGCCATTGTTAGTGCTAATCAATTTATAAAAAAAAAAACAAACTCAAAAACCAGAATAACTGGAGAAATTCAAACAAATGAGGGAAAAAAAAAAAAAAAACAACCCTCCCCCTCCCAGAAAAAGAAAATCACACCAAACTGACAGTTCCCATACATTTAATGTAAGAGGAATGGCCTGCTCTTTCAGATATTAGTTTTAAATTCCATTATTTATTTGCTTATTACAACTTTGTTCAGAAGCTAAATGCATCGTACTTCTGCCTCTGAAGTGATTCAGTAGCATGCAAATATCTGATATTTCTCAGGTTTTAGATTTCAGTGTTGCAAAGAGGAGGGAATATTATTAAGTCTTCAAGGCAAAAGACCTCATGAAGAAGTATTTAGCAGCCAGTGGAGTTTTCTCAGACCATTTGAAATTAATACTTTTTTATTTTGAGATACATGAAATGTATGTTGAATAGAAAAATTAGTCAGGTTCTGTACTGCCTAGTCCTAACTATTCACTCTGTTGACCTTTTCATTGCTCCCCTGTTTTCAAATGCACATTATGGTTCCTTCTGTTTTGCTCTTTTTTCTTTTTT
>VXBX01003014.1:506726-521821 GCA_013400415.1 Scytalopus superciliaris
TTTTTTGTCCCAGCTTCTCTGAACCCTGGCTCAGAAGGCACAAATGAAGGTTCTCTTGCATTTCTTATTTGTTTGGAAAGGGCAGAGTCAAGAGAAAAAGCTTGCTGTGAAAACCAAAAAGCCATGGGGTTTTCTTGTCAGTTTGTGTGTTGGCACAAGACCATACAAGAAAGACAGGCTTCCAAAAGTGTTTCTGATTTATAAGGGAGGGGAGGGAACTAAGTGAAATAGTATGTAGATTAAGAGCATCCCAGGGAACAGAATAAATTGTAGAGAACAGTTACAGGAATGAAAATTCAGGATGTCTCTAGGATGAAAAAAAAAAAAAAAAGGAATTACAATTGTCACCTGGGTCTTGAGGAAAGTAAAGTAAGGATCATAAGAGTGGAGAATACCTCAAGGGTAATACTTATATGAAGGAGAGGTTGCTGATCTTTGTAATTGCAGCCACATCATATTAGTAAACTCTAGCACAAAATTGGCATAGGGTGCTTGAACTGTCTTCAAATATAAGAATTGCTAAGAGTTTGCAGTTGCGGTGGTGTTGGGTGCTCTGGTAGAGTTTCTGGCATACACCTGCTTGTGATAGCAATGATTTGCTCTGATGCATCTCTGCTGGCCACTGTCATGATGAAATTTCAACGACTACACTGAGTCAGTTGATGTCTGCATTCCTGAGAAAAACCATCCTTATTCTCAGTCACAAATTACTACTCAGTTACTGGTAGGCACTGACTGACAAGTGAAGCAAGGTTCCTGACCCCAGTAGCCTTCATCTAAAATTAATGAATGAAAATATCATTGTATAAAGAGATGCAGAGGGTGGTGTGTCACCATCACATTTTGATCAGAGGGCTAATATCAATAGGGAAAGGCCTATGTTATCATTTAGAAATCTGATGTCAACAACATATATTTAAATGAAGAAAGACTTACGAGTCTCCTATCCTGACATAAGAGAATTATAGAAAATAACAGCCCTATATATATAGTGTATCTGTGGGAACAGACTTGTGACTACTGCAGCCATTCATCCTTAGCTATGTTTCTTGAAGCTTTTCACATTTGTGTTAGGAACTGTGGAAACATAGCATGTGGGGAAAATCTTTCATTTCTGAGGCTTTAGATTTGCAGTTGATTAAGCACTGATCAAAAGCATGTTGATCATGACTTAATGTTCTCCAGGCACTGATTGAGGGCATCTTTGAATCTGGAGCTCACAGTGAGACACAAACAGCAGAGACCTCACACAGCAGGAGAGTGTAGAACTTGGAGAAAATTAGATGGAGATGCTCTACACATGGGAATGGTGTAAGCTACTGTTCCCAAAGCAGGGAGAAAGTATGAGGACTCATTCTGCCTTCTTGCCAACCCACTCTGGACTCACTGCCCAAGAGGAGCAGAAACAAGAAAATCACTGGAATTCTCTGAGGGAAGAGAGCACCTGTGTGCAGTGGCATGTAAAAAGGGGTTTGTTGCTTACTCATCCAACCCTGACAGCCCATGCCAGGCTGTATCCCTCAGTGGCAGACAGCTGATACATGTGCCCACTGGGGTGGATGCTTGTAGTTTTACTGGTGAGATGATTGAGCTTGAGAACACCAGTCACACTTGCTGAGTAAGCCTGAGTGGTTTTGTTTCAGGGCTTAATTAAAGTAAATTCAAGAATTACAAGAGAGGAGGAAAGTAAGTGTACACAAAAAAATAAATGCACCTTCAATGTTTCATGTCCCTAGCCTCCTTCCACTGATGGATTTGGTCCCTTAATAAAAATAGTATCACTCAAGATAAGATGGATCGGGAGTGTGGCATACGCAGCCCAGCATGAAGGAATCAGCTGGCCCATGCAACATCCTCTTGTTGTCACAGTGGAAAGGGTGACAGCAATTGTGAAAGCAAAGCAAGGACAAATACTGAGTCACTGTCAAATGCTACCAGAGACCTGTCACTAGGGTGAGGGGCAGCATGTAAGAGCTGATTTGGAGTAAAATGATTAAGGACTACGTAGTCAAACATATTGTGAGCTTGCTTGAGGGAATTTGATATCCAGAGATGAAATGAGTTATTGGTGTCTGACTTTAAGTTGTCTGAATCCAAAACCAGAGAATCAATAACAGCCTGAATACTATGAGGTTTGAAATCCAGACCAGAGCCTTTCGGTGTGTCATCTCATTTTTCATGTCTAATTGTAATAAGGAGTAGCAGAAGAAAAGCAGGAAGACCTTTGTTCACTGCTCATACTGCTAGAGTGGATCAGTTGCCGGTTAAATAGTGGGTGATGACCAGAAGCTCAAACTGAAAGGGGTAAGATTAGAAAAGTGCTTCCAATAGGAATGGCAGCTTTAAAAGGGTGCTTTCCATGAACACAGAGTGAAGTGCTGAGGATGTACTAAAAGAAGTCTGATTTTGTGGAGCATGCAGGTCCTTTATGGATTTGTCACCTTGTGAGCTGACCTGGATAAATGTTGCACACAAAACCAGTTCCTGGGACTCTATGTCCTTCGTCTGGCTGTCTGTGACTTTCCATTCAGTTCAGTTTTTCCCATGTACAGATGATGGTGGCTCAGCTCCCAGGAGAAAGAGCTGATACTAGTTATCATTTTATCATTGAACACAGCTGCTCTGAATTTTAATAGGTAAGTCTTCTGCATCTGCAAGTAACATATGGCTAGCACAGAGCTGTAGCTTTGAGAGTCTTTTGCTGCTCACATCTCTATCAGGTGACTGTGGAATGGAAACCTGCCACTTCAGCAAAGGCATTTAAAGCAGACAAGCTGTGGGAAGATACACTGTGTAAACATGAGGTATTTAGGTATCCTAATGTGTGCTTAATATAATCTTTCTGACTTTGCATTTGTGTACAGTAATATCCTGTAACATTCTGCTGTTAATAGATTAAGTGCTTCAAGGGTGGCACAATGGATAACATGTATATAGATCTGTAGTTAGCAGGAAAGGTCTTTACTCAAGCAAGAAAGCTCATCTAAATATACAGCTTCCTCAAAAGGGCTGCATTATAACCAGAAGGTGAATCATGGCTGCAACAACTAGAGGTGTAGCAACTTCACAGTCTCAGAGGCAGCTGAAAATAAAGCATCTGAAAAGGTTATTTACGTTGTCTTGCCACTCAGACCCGTGTCCCCAGGGTAGCTGCCCACATACTGGTGCCCCCTGCCCTCCTAGGATGCGGCTGTTCTTTTTAGAGCATATTTGCCATTGCAATCACATTTATCTGCTGTTGCATGAAAACAGGTATTGAATTTTCTTGCTGTCATGGAACAAGAGTTCTTATGCAGCTGAAAGCAGTACCTCAGATATTTGAAAACAACTTCCCGTTGCTGTCAACAGCATATATGCAGCTCTGGCTTCAAGAAGGCTCCAATCAAAGGAGATGGAGGGAACAATGGTGATTGTTGTTTGGGGCAAAGACCAAGGGGTTATTCCTCTAAACTTTGATCATTACAATATATGTTCCTTGCTCTATTTCTTAGAAATGGCTAATGGGAGACTTCTCTAGGTAAGCAAAATCTGCATGTAGGTAGAATAAGATCATGTTCAGGTTGACACATTGCATTGCACTGGCATAATGACACATGGTTATAGCTAGCATGTATCTCTCTCAGCTGTATCTGCTCTGAGGCATAAATAGGATAAGTGACTTGTACAAGGCCATTCAGCAGATCACTCATGAAGCAAAAGAACACAGAGGTCTTAAAAGCAAATTATCAGTCAGCAGGCAAAATTGTTACTCTGAGAAGTCTCTCTTTTTTTTTTTTTCAATCGTTGTGGTTTTGTTCTAAATTGGAATGATAAGCAGTGTATTCCAAAGACATGATTATATCCTCTCTTCTCACCTGACCTTCCAAGATCAAGTTATTCCATAGTATAAACTATATCAGACTTGAATAATTACTAAACGACTGTCAAATAAAATGAATTAAGGCAATCTAGGATGTGGGGGGAAATGAGGAATTATTTGATTTATTTTCTTTTTTACTTCTATCCCAAATTTTTTAGTAACTATTTACTGTCCCTGAGGAAAACAGTTTTCCATTTCAGTTAAAGAGCAGTATTACATAGTTAACACTTTCTGCTGCAGAATTTCAACCAGCCCTACTAACTAAACAAATATCAAATTTTAAAGTCCAGTGGCAAGCTAACTTTTTGAAGACTTAAATTTCCCATGACTGCCTAACATTGTGTCACTGCATTTCCCCACAATAGAATGGCAGGGGAAAGTTACATTGTGGTGTAGGTCCACAAAGTCTTTGAAATACTAAACGCTGTATTGCCCAGGTATGAATATGACCTTTTCTCTATCATAATCAAGTGATGTGGCTTTTTATTGTTTTTGTTGGAGCTTTTTTTCACTGAATTGAGATCTTCTTTTTCTCTTATTTTTTTTTAATGTGCTTTGCTGCCTAACAACTGAGCAGTAGGAGTGGCATGTAGTAGGAGTTTTGAAAGGCAAACTGTAATTTCTAGGATACTGGAAAAGAAACATACACAGCTGTCAACTACAAGCTGCAGCACGTTTAAACCAAAGACTGTATCTATAAATACAAGGGAGGGAAATAAAAGACAAACAAGTTTTTGCTGTCCTGAAACGTTGGAAATACCAATATGACTGTATTAAGTAAAACAAAGGCAACTAACTACAGCTTTCTGGAAAAAGTTGCACCAACCAATACAAGATGAAATTTAAATGCAGGCAGGAATGATATAGTATGTTATATTTCTACTGATATTTCAGTAATGACATCATTGATCCAAGAAAGGATTCTTAGAGTATGATGAACACATACAGTTAATATCAACTGAACCACAGAAGTGCGTATATTGTTTCCCCAAGATGTTATACCATGTGCCACATGGCATCTGTACAAACTGCAGCATATGTATTTTGGGGAGGGGGGAGATAGAGCTGATAACAAGGTGTGAATTCCAAAGGGAGGGGGCAGTAGACAGTAGATGAAATGAGGATCTACTTTCACATATTCCTTCCCTGCCACAGGGGAAAATGCACAGCAGCTCACCGGTAGATGCAGAAATTTGCAGTTACTCCACTTTGAACTGCTCACTCTACCAGTACCAGTGAGCTCCAGAAGGCATTTTGCTATCTGAGGAGCTATGCTGTTGCTGCTGCTCCTGAGCATGCATTTTTACACTCCCACCATGAAGCAATCAAGTGCTGCTGTGGCCCATGTGACTCTCCTCCTGAAAAATTCATAGGACTAATGTATTGGTGTAACCAGTGACTTCTTTACAACATATTTTTCAAGGCCAGTGGTGGGGTTTTTTTCTCTGTATGTTTGGAAATGTCTGTGGTTCTGCACTCACCCTCTGACCTGGTTAAGTGCTGCTTCATCCCTTCCCTGCAAGATGAGTGAGGTTCCTTACTGGAATAAGCAGTGTCTTTAAACAGGATGAATCTAGACTCTTAGCTGGCAAAGAACACCACTGCTTGCTTTTCTTCAGTGGAGCAACACTGATTCGCTGTTGCTGAGTTTCTGCCCTAATGTTTCTTCAATATGCAAACAGCAGTGAGCTCATCAGTTAGGAGTGGCCAGTTTTCAAGAATACAAAAAGCTACTATAGTTCACACACACAAAAATTACCAGGGTAGAAAAGAAAGACCTTACAGGTGTGGCATTTTGCCACACACTGATTTTCTTTTTCCTTCTTTCTTTTATGGAGAGAAATAGAAGCTTTGTTTTTTAGTACTGCTACTATGCAAAAATTCAAAGATTAATACAGTGTTTTGGCATAGGTTGTATTTGTGCCCACATCATTTGCAGGCACTAGCACTGATAATATGATACTGGTCAGAAACAACACAACCCGTTACTAACCAGTCCTACCAATCATATTTTCTGTTTGAAATAGATGGTTAGCAAAAGCAGCTTGCATAAGAAAAATTGAAACAAGAGCCTTAATTTTCCTTGGATGGCAAGTGGAGGAAGCAGTGACTTCGGTTGCCCTCTGCTGCAGTGAGACATCCCAATCCTGAAAGGTCTGATTCTGCCTAAGGAGCCTGTGCTGGTTACAGCCTGGGGAAGGTACAGGGTTATAATAAATAGGAACAGTTTCCCAGACACCAGCAGTGCCATTTCAGGCTCAAACAATTAGCCCAGAGAGAGTTCCTGACCTAAGCATGCCTGTTAAATGGAGAAGGGAAGCCTTGTGTGTGCATACTCTGTGTGTCTCTCTCATGTGGCTCTGTTTATTGACCAAAACTAAAGATTGTGTCTTGTGCCCCAAATGGGTATTCTTGTGCTCTCAGCTTCCATGTTTACTTTCTCAGTCACTTTCATGCCACAGAGCTCTTCCTTACTGCCCTTCCCTGGGGTCACACTTCTGACTATTGCTTTCTTTGCATCTGTGGTTTTCTGGTTTCTCTCAAGCATCCATGGGGACACAAATACAATCATAAAAATTCAAAATTTGAAAGTCTTTCAAAATGGCCCTGCCATAGCATCTGTTGTCTCGTATGTGAGCATCTCTCTTATCGTTAACTCTTAGTTATTAAAAAACCTTGGGTTTTCCTCCTTCTTAAGAAGGGTGTACAGTGCTCATCTGCCAACTTTAATGTCCTTTACATGTTCATCTCTTGTCAGGGCAGCTTTTTCTGTTGGAAGCTTTGGTTAGGGGCACCATTCAATGTTGATCAAGGCTGTGTTTGTCCATCCCCTCATTCAGGCTGTGAAGGATGTCTGTGTCTTGTTAGGATGTAGTTTGACACTTAACCAAGATGATTCAATGATGAGTGCTATCAACATGGGACCGAGCTAATTATTAGTACATTGTACTCCTTGCGCCTTGGCTGGCTACTGCATCACCAGCACTAGACTGAAAAGCTGGAGGGACAAAATCTGGCAGAAAACGTAGTCAAGTTTTTTTTGTTCATTTAGTAGGGTAAGTTTTTTGCCAGTGTAGTGCTCTGAGCAGGTTCACTGTGGGGTTAGAGAGGTGCAAGCTTTGGCTCAAACCACAATGACAGAAATACATGCCAGGGTGGGGAGCAGGGTGAGGCTTGTTGCTACTCTGGCTTAATTGCATGCTGGTATACTATGGTGCCACACTGCTACCCCAGGCCATGGCAGCGGTTGTGCTGATCCCTGGAGCCAAGGCTGTGCAGTGTCAGTCTCTTCCAGCACGGATAGGGCAGGAATGGCAAGCAGGAGCACTGCAGCTCATTTCCCACTTGCACCAACCGAATTGTCTGAGATAGCTCATAATTTGTATACATGACAGCTCAGAGTTTGGCCCCAGGTCTTATGTTTTAACAGTGAAAAATACTAATGAGTAAAAAATACTAATGTTGTGCCAATATGAAAGTTTTTCCTCCAAATACCAGGGGTTTAAGGGAGTCCCACCCAGCAAGGAATTTCTGTTTCATCAGGTGCTGGAAGGTTGCTAGTGGAAGTGCAGGCACGTCTGTCTGGTGTGGGGCCACAGCACATGCTGCAACCAGTATGCAAATACATCCAATGTAAATACGGTGGAAATCCAGTCTCTGACTCAAAATGTGAGCACCTTTGAACTCAATTGCTTTGTAATTTCTGGCAAATGGAGGAAAGATGACCAGACAAAAGAAGTCAAGGGAAGAATATATCTTTGTTTTCTACTTACCCATTTCTCCCTCATCATCTGCCAAGAGTAAACTTCAGTTTTCAATAGAAAAATAAATCTATCTAGATTTTACATACAGGGAATTGTTTCTAAAATGAATGTTAGCTGAAGGAAAACATTGCTTTATTACAGTGATGTTTTTAAGCTATATTAGCAGGAGAAAATTGATCTTGAGAGTTGAGGCAGGGGATCAAACACAGGCAAGGAGCAGAAAGGGCTTGTTCCACTAAGTCCCACTGCACCCCTGTCTTCCAAACACAAGGATGTCAACATAGCTAACTGCAGATATTGCTTTAGCTAGTGCTCTCATAGTGTTAGCAATGCTAGCATTGCAATTAGGCATTTTGTCCTATTTCACTGTTTAGCTGGCTCTTCTTAGACTTGAGAAATCTCATGCAGACAGAAGAAGTTAGAACCAGTCTGGGATAAATCTTTCTCTTGCCTTATACAGACTCAGATCCAGAACTGATACATATTGAGATGTCCATTCTGTGTGGCAAGGCACCACCAACTCTGCTTGGGCTCTGTTCTTCTTCACAGTGTGGGGACTGTCTCTGGTCAGTTTGTAAATGGTGTGATAACCACTAACGCTTTAGACGGATCTGATCTCGGAAAAGTTTTGGATGCCTTTTGAAGGCAGTAGTGCTTCTGGAGTCAGTGACTGAAAGCTGGCTCTTACTTTGACTGTGGAATATTTCCTATGGGATAATACTAGAAAAGGCTTTTCCTTTCTATATGCAGTCAGGAAGAATTTAGGTATTCAGTAGCATTTTCCTTCTTTGCATATGTAGACTGAACAAGTTCAGGAAACTGGTTCATCGAAAACCCCACATTTCCTCCTGCTAACTTCAAGCCAGATTGCACAGTAAAGTGAACTGAGAAAATCAGCTGCAGAAGTGATTGTGCTGGCATGAGAGAGGGGTAAGACAGGGGCAGAAAAGTACAGCTAAGGGCAGCAATTATATAAAGTAGCATAACTTTTAAAGCACTACTGACTGAATAAAATCCCATAGTATAAATGGAGCAGGATGTAAAACTGACCAAAGATGATATCCTACAAGTAAGGCTCACTCCATTTAGCCTTATGCTGTTGGCATAACTAACGAGGATTGAGGCATCAGAAATTAACTCCCCTCATCTTCTCTCCAGTTTACTAGATCAGTCTACAAATTCCTGCTGTCCTCAAAATGAACAAAACCCAAATCTGTTGATCTTTTCAAATTCAGAGCGTTGGTGTGACTACCCCAAAGGAGACTTGTTTACAGCAGTTGTGGGTTGCCACTTTCTTAGCAGACTCTGACAATACTACTGTCCTCATGAGAGCACAAGATGTGACTTTGTCTCCTGTGAGCAGATGTGTTCCTTTTAAAATCATCTGAAATATTTGACTAGTACAGAGACTGAGCAAAGCGACATGGACTTAGGGCACAGATATGGAGTAAATACCCTGTAAAGAAGAATGTCTGTGCAGGGGATTATCTAGTAAGCAAAAGTTATATTGATGAGAAAAGAGAACAGTTCTTGTTAAACTGTATTCAGTCTAATAGACTATGTATTAGATACAAATTTATTCCTTTATGTTAAAGGTTTAACTATACGTTATTATGATAGTGTGTCTCTGCTTCGTTTTGTAAAGCTTTCTCCGATATTGCTATTCAAGGAGCTCATCGTCCTTTTTTTTTTTTTTTTTTTCAGGATAATATTTTCTTCACTTTAGCCAGATGAGCAGCCTTTATTGTTTTACATCTAATTACTTGCTAAGAAGTCATGTAGTTGTGAATCAAATCCATATGAATAATAGGCAGTTTTTATTTTGGTTTTTTAATCTCAAAACCGGAAACTTCTGGGAAAACAAATATAATCTTTCAAGTTTTTTAAATAGCAGAAATTTTAGATTAAAAACCAAACTAGTACCACAATGATACTGGGTTTAGTCTGATAGGTCAATACTCTACAAGTAACTAAACTAAATTACTTGAAAACAATGACTGTGCTGATCTCCAATTAGAATGTCTTATCTTTTGTGTTTATGGGATAGGAGTTTAAGTGTCTGTGTGAAATAATATGACTAACTTTTGCAGACAGGGGTTTATCTGTTTCGCCTTGGAGGCCTTGTTCATGTTTTTCAAGCTTGCAGTGAGGACTCAAGCTTAACTTAGTTTTGAGGGACAGACTCAAATACTCTTGCTCAGAAATACTTTGTAGCTATTCCTTCACTTCATTGTGCATAACAATACTACACTGTAAAGCTCTTCAACTTTTAGCAATTGAACAGTGTTTTCTGATATTTTATAGAAATTGCCAGCCCGCCAATTTCACAAATAAATAAAACTGCTAAACCTTCTGTTGTAACAAAGAAGGCCTGTTGTTACAAGCGCTCCAGGCTCAGTGTTTTTAAACATAAAAAAAAAAAAAGAGACAGATAATTTGGTGGTGAGGAGGTTTTTTTGTTCCATTTAATGCTGCATGAAAAAGGACTCAGTTTTAGAAGTCCTTTGTAGTACTGGGCATCTTTAGTGTGTCTGCCTTTTCTGTTTCTTCTATATTAATCTTACTTTGTGTATCAACTGCAAGAAGTCAGATACTGTTTTGTCACTTTCATATCTCTTGAAATCTGCTTTTGATTGCAGTGCTTTGCACAAGAAGTAGCAATTTTATATGTCCATCCTATAAAAGCTGGGATCTTTCCAACATCATAAATGGAGAAATTTCTCCATTCCCCACACCCTTTCCTATTCTATTTAAGCCAACTAGTCTCATTTTCAGAGCTGTGCAGGGTAAGTGTAAAAGAAGATTGCACTTTTATCAATTATAATAAAAAGCTGTGAGAAAGAAGCAGAGTTGAGCTTCAGGATTCCCTTGTAGATTCAAAGGCTTGACCCTGGATCTTCTAACACTTTCATTAAGTTAATCATATTAGGAATGCTTTTTCTGAGTCGAGGTCTGATAGAGATGATTAGAAATAGTCTGAATAAGTCTATTTTTACTAAAGACTTCCCTTATGCATGGAATCAGTTTTTCTGTTTTGAAATACGTAACAATGATTACAAATTATAGAATATTACAGTGGCAAGATGTCTTCAGGTATGTCATACATATGGTTAAAAGCATATAGAATAGAAGAGACTGCTGTTTCTGAACAAATGAGTTTAGCTGTATTCACTATATTACCTATATCACTGAGACCTGAAAAGCACTGTAGTTAATTGTATTGGTTTATAGATTAAAATTTTGTTTGGAAATTCATATCTGTAAAGGAAATGCAAGATCTGTATGACAAAACTTTTTTAAAAACCATATTAATTGAATTGAATATTGTGTTGTATCTTATTACTTTATCTGGAATGTACACACACACTTAATAAAAATACACTTGCTCCAGCTTTCCTGAAGTGGAAAAAATACACTGTATTTTGCAGGTCAGATGACCACATAAGCAACCAAGCATAATGACTAATTCTTTTGCAGTAACATTATATTATTAACTCATTTTCTGTTCAGAATTTTTCTATTATGCACACACCTTTCCAAAGAATTCCCTTTAAGTGACTCTTCTTCAGCTTGTTCAGGTGAGAGAAAGCAGACAAAGGAGAACTAAGAAATCTTTTGGTAGGCTGTGTAAAAGTTATCAGCTGAAGGGTTTTAGAGACCCTTTAGTGGAAACCTCTGTTCTTTGAAAAATCTTTTTTTCTGAATAAGCAAAACTTCAGTGGTCATTTCTCATCAAGTTTCTTTCAGATCTGGAAATTCTTGAATCCCATGTACTAGTCTAGACTGCTTTGTGATTTTTATTAGGCATGATGGATTCTAGCAGAGGCAAATTTTTGCTAGCCCTCTTTGTTAACAGTGTTGCCTCTCCTGTGCAAAGAACTTGTTAATTCAATTAAAACATGTCATACTTGTGTCACATACTTACCAGGAAAATTACTAATTGTAAGGCTGCTAAACTTACTCTATTTTGTGAAGGCATTTCTGAACTTTTCTCTCCTAGGAGGAAATATTAGTTGATAATTTTTAATTTTATGTAAAGAAAATATCTACTAGGGCAATGTTAATGAGTAGCTTGGCTTGTGTTGGACATGAAGAGAAAACAAAGCTATTACAGTTGTAATATCGATATACAAGTAGAGCAACCTAACACAGAATGGGTCAGGTTGGAAAGGATCACAGTGGGGTCATCTGGTCCAACCTTCCTTCTTAAGCAGGATCATCCTGGAAAAACATCACAGGTGATCGTGTCCAGACAGTTCTTGAATATCCAGGAAGGGAGACTCCACATTGTCTCTGGATAATCTGTTCCAGTGTGCAGTCACCTGTACAGTAAAGTTCTTCCTAATATTCAGGTGGACCTTCCTATGCATGTTTCTGTCCATTGCTTCCTGTCCTATTGCTTGGCACCACCCAGAAGAGCCTGGCTCCATACTCTTGGCACCCTGGGAAACTACTAAGACTGGCCTAGCTCAGGATAATAATACTTCCCAACCTCTAAATGTGTGAACACCTAGAACTACATTCCTCTCATAGACCAGCAGCTCTAACTAGTTTAAGATCAGGAGACCAGTGGTAATGGGTTAAAACAGGTTTCACCTTAGCAAAGCTGAATTTAGTTGCTTGACCTTGCTTTAACTTATTTGTGCTTCAGTACGTCCAGTTCCTTGTTAGTAACATGAAAGAAATAATTCCTTTCCCCGTAGTTTTGCCTGACTGCCCTACTTAGACTGTAAAGTCTTTGGAACAACTGCTGTCTGATCTAATGTGCATATACGGAGCAGAGCACAATGAAGTCCTGATCTCAGCAGGAGCCCCATCTGCTACTGCTGAGATAAATGATCTTTTCAGTACTGGTTGTTTTTTAATCTCTTTAAATTACCATAAATACATTTTTAAAGCCATATGCTTTCATTCTATATCCCACTCCACTGAAGAAATCTGGGTTTCTGTGGAAATATAATTATGTAACTGTATAATTAAAGACTGCATCATACTCTGTACATGCAAGAGGGCTGAGTTGAGGTCAAGTGCCAGACTGATCTGTCACTTTGTACATTTCAAGTACCTAAAGTTACTTTGGAAAGGTTATTTTAAATATAATTTTGTGTATGTAATTTTATACTCTTCCAGAGAAAGAGACTGATGTTGATTTGCAATTAGTTCAGTTGAACTGAAATTGGTTTGCAGCAGAAGAAACTGTGATTCTGAAGAGACCCATTAGTTTCTGGGCTTGGGTGTCAAGTGTTGGATGCTCACTGAGGGAATAAAAAACTCCTCATTTTCTGAGAGGGGAGCAGATAGAGAGGGAGAGAGAGAGAACTGCATCATGGCAGAAGTACAGCCCACAGGATGAGCTATGTCAGAGTAGACAGAGGTTAGCAGAAGTTTTGGGGGTGGGAGGATATTTTGTATTTTTCACTGTCTCTCCCTGCTGCATCAGTGTCCATGTGTTCCCAGTTTAGCATGTGGTACTGCTGCTACTTTGGCAGAGGCATGAGCCTAACATTGCAATATTTGTTAGGGTTTTGGCTGAATACCCAAAATTTCTAGAATATTGCAGATGCTTTAAAGGAAGTGGAAAAGTTCAGAAGTCAATAACTTATGCAAACTGGAAGAGGAATATATAGGCATGCCTCTCATCATAGGTATTTTGTCACTGGCAACTTTTAAGATTTTGTCTTAAGTGGTGGAAGTGTTGCAGCCTATCAAAAAAATAACACAAGTTTCTTTAACAACAGAAATTACTATTCAACCTGAATGTTGAGACTGCTGCTGTTTTCAGTGTAACACTGTGTAGGGAATAAGGGTCCCTGGCTCTTGACAGACCTTCCTCTTTCATGCTCTGAAGAACCAGGTACCTGTGGTACCTGAGCACTCAAACTTGACTTGTTATAAACTGCTGCAGGGGGGGCACATTTGTGGAAGACTGAGTGGAGAAAGATTTCTTGAACCAAGGTCCCTGCTGTACATGTTTGCATAAACCCAAAGACTCAGACCAGTGATATTTATTTAGGTATTCATTTTTTTCTCTTTCTTTCTGAACAGAGAGGCTGATTATACCTAGAGCTTCTTTATTTTTTTGAAATTTAAAAAACCATCATGTTTTGTCATGATGGTGTTTTAAGAGTTTTGTGGTTTCTTGTGGTTCTTCTGCTGGTTTGGGTTTTGTTGTTGTTATTGTTGCTTTGTTGTTTTTTACTTCAGGAGAGATTAGAGATTTACATACAGAAAATCTTTCTTTCCTCAAGAAATCCAACTAACAAAGAATGCCTGTAAGCACCAGGTGCAAGAAAACCAAGGTAATTGTCTATAATTGTGAAATTCTTGCTAACACAATACATCTCTCAGTTGGATACGTACACAGCATCCATTTCTGCGGATGGAAGTTACACTACAAATTGAGGGTACAATAGGGCCGCTTATGTTTAGTTTCTTTTACATAAAATGTATTGATTTTGTTCTTTGGTAGGGGACTGTTTTTTAAACAAAATCAAACATTTACATGTATAAAGTGTAACATCCATAATTTTTCACAAGTTGTTAAAGTCCAATTAGGATTCTGCAGTCTGTACTTACATAGTAGTAAGATAATTTCCTGTTACCAAAGAAAGTACATTTGGTGTATTTCATATGTAAATTAATTTACTTCATAGAAGAATTTAAAAAGGCTTTGGAAGTTGATGCTTTTGCTAACATCAATATTTGCTTATCTTTGAATGGCTTTTCATAATAACGGAATCTCTGGCACTCCATTTTGACCTTCCATCCAGTCTAAAGGTACCTCACAAACACAAAGTTGCACAGTTCCATGTCGTGCCTCTATTACAGATGGAGCACAGATAAATCTCTGCCTGTGGTCTGATCTAAATCACGTGTTGGCTTCAGCTTCCAGTGATGGTGGCCAGCTGGCTTTTTTTGAGATAACCAGCATAAACTTCCCAAGAAGCTTTGCCTTACACTTGCTGAGCTGCTCTCCCTTTCCAGCAAAAGGCAGGTTCTGCTGACACAGGTGCTCCCCTGCTTGTGCTGAGGCTTCACACCTGCTGGATGCCTTGGCTGCTGACTGTTAAGCCCTGGTATGAAACTTAACCACCTATGAAAAGAAGATGTGCAGTGTTGTGAAGAGTGGAGGCTAGTGCATCATTTAGCTGATGTCTCATGCCTTGAGCAGTCAGATAGGCCAAATCAAATTACCTGCTGCTCTGTGAAAACTGGTTATTGTTTCTTGTTCATTGTTAGTTCCTATTGGATGACAAAAATCCAGGGTTTTTTTATTATTATTATTTTCATGCATTCATTAAGGACAGAAAAAATGGAGGGTTTTGTGATAGGTAATGAACTCTTCAACTCTGATCTTATTTCTTTGAATAGTGTCTCAGATGTGTTTAAAATTAGCCTACTAACGCAAATATGACCTTTAACAAAGAAAATTTAAAGCTGCCTTTTTTTTTTTTTTTTTTTTTTAAAAATAG
>VXBX01003014.1:521838-626838 GCA_013400415.1 Scytalopus superciliaris
AAAATTTTAATTTTTCTTTTTTTTTTTTTTTTTTTTTTTTTTTTCAGAATCAGGTTCCTCTCCAAGTATTTCTTCAAAATTATAAATATTGGACTGGTTTTTCATGTGTTTTGTCTTGAAAAAGGGAAAATTATTTAATGTGACTAAAATCTTTCTCACAATTTTATAGTTATAACTATGGAAATTAATGTTCACTCGGGTTTTTTTATGATCTTCTATAGATGATATACAGATCAGAAACATGAGCTGGAGTTACTGACAAACTGTATCAAAACACTAAAACTTAAAAGAAACAAAATATTCTTTTTTTCTGTTGTTTCAAAAAAAAAGTCACCAAAACACTTGTCAGAATTAGCACACAATTATAACATACTCTAATTAAAATTCAGTTGCGTGCTTTCAGATGGCTTTAATAACAGTCCTGTTCACACCTCTTGGTTATTAAGTGTTAACAAATCAAGGAAGGGATAATAATTTTTATCACAAATTTATCTAGAAATTTCCGTAAGTCATTTTACTGTCGATAGAATATTGATATTGTAACACGGCTCTTTTAAATCTTTGGCAACCAGCTAAAACTTGGTCTGTTTGGTTTAATCAGTGTCCAACCTGCAGTATCCTTCACTAGAAACCACTGTCTTTCTTTAGTTTCTGTATTGTTTCTCTAATTTATTTATTTGCTATTGTCACTTCATTTCAACATATTCTAAGACAAAGAGAGAAAAGCCCATTCTGACATATGGGATACTTGTTGGAAGTTACTCAGGGAAGTCTTCCAGATTTGTCAGGATAGAAGGGGGAAGCAATGAGCTCCCCTCCCCATAAGGGGTGTCTTTTATTCCATGGGAAAAGTCAGAGCAGAAACTGTAACAGGTGATTTCTGGGGTCTGTCAGTTTGTGTCACTGTCCCAGAGGAAAGTATTCACAGCGTGAAATTAAGGTGGAGGTGAGAAAGCGAACAATCACAGAACTTATGCCTGTGGCCATATTACCTCAGGCTGTGATCCCATGTCCTGCGTCAGGTCAGGAGATCAGCAGCTGGACTGGGGAACTTCAGCGGCTGCCCAGGAGCTGGTGGGCATACCGGGGCACACAGCACTTGTCTTTCTCTGCATCTGTGTTGAATCAATGTCATAATGTATGACTCTGTGTGTGTGGTGCAGCTTGCGTGTTATGTGAACTTATGTGGATTTTTGTGTACTCATGTAGCACGTTGTCTGCTGAATACTACAAAGGGTACACACATGACACACTGAGGAAAAGGAGGGGAAATCACAGGGAACTTGTGCACTACCTCTTAATCACCTCCTAAGGTACTGTGAGTGTCAGTAAGTGCAATGGGAAATACTAGTCCAGGCTATGGCTTCTTTTCTGATTTCTAACAACTGTTTTGCATTTCAAAATGCTAGAGGCAGTGGGCACACAGCACCAGCGATTGAATACAGGGCTTCATTGAAACATGGCAGTCAGTTCTAGTTATGGTATTGTTTTAAGAAGAGGATAGAACATCTCGAAATGGCCAGAATAGTAATTTTAATTCTTCCAATGAATAAAGGAAATGACCAAATTATTTAAATCATCCTGGTACAAATTCGATTCTAGTTTGTGAACTGGCTAAGCAAGTTAAAGTCTGAAGTATTTCTTATGTTCACCTTTTATGTACAGCTGAAGGAACACTGACACCTTCATAGATACCCTAGGTAGCATCCCTACCATGCTGCACTAATGAATAACTACCCCATTTAACCCGTGTTATCCATCTCACACCCCTGATCCACTTCTTTCATGTACTTTAATATATTCAGGATGCAGATATCCAGATTAGGCTTTCCTGTTAAGCTGGACAGGGAAAGTAGTGAAGAGAAGTGAAGGAGAAAATACAACTCCCCTCAGACAGATTGTAACTGCACAGTTTTCTTCATTAGGCTGATTATTTTGTCTATGCAGACTTCCATGAAGCCAGAATTCAGTGTGGATCAACAGAGCATTCATATGGCTCAGGTTGTATGATCCTAGTGACAGGACAGAGGCAATGGGGACAAGCTGACACATGTGAAATTCCATCTGAATACAAAAGAGCACTTATTTACTGTGAAGGTGATCAAACACTGGAATAAGTTGAACAGAGAGTTTGTGAAGTCTTGAGCTGTGTAGATACTCAAAACCTGACAACAGTGTACTAGGCAATGAGTTCTAGTTGGCCCTGCGTGAGCAATAGGATTGGACTAGATGATCTTCTGAGGTACCCGCCAACTCCAAGCATTCTGTGCTCCTTTGTCATCTTGAAGATCTGTTTCCAGCAGCTCAAGTTTCTTTCATTCTGCATGTGCACACCTTCATACGACAACAAAACCACAGCTCCAGCTCGCACCACTTGTCCTTTCTTTGATGCTGCTTTTTCCAGAAGCAGCAGTCTTTCCTTTTGCAATTTTTCACTGGCCTCAACATCTGTGCCAAGTCTGGCTAAGTATGCAGAAGGGTCTTGTCACACAAAGGTTTGTCAAGAGCATCATAGCATCATTAGGAGCTCTGAGGTAAGCTGTAGCTAAGAATTGGCCCCAAGGCCCTGGTTTGGCTGCACTTAGAGCTGTCTAGCCCAGTGACAGGTGTGGCGCTGTGTCTGTGAGTCCAGCACGGGAGGGGGCAATTCTGGGTGCCTGGGAGGAGAACTGGGCATGGGTGGCTCACCCCCATTTTGTGTAGGCAGAGAGGAAAGAGAGGTTTGTTGTCTTTAAATGGTGATCGCTCCAGTATGGCTTATATTATTTATTGTGTCCGTGTAAGCAATGTATGGCAAATTGTAGCGTGTGGGAGAGGTGGCCCTTTAGCATTAAAAAAACTCATTCTTGAACATGCCTGCCATGTCACAGCCACTATTTCTTCAGATGAGGGCAGCAACCTTAATGATGTGCCCTTATTTGTTAAAGCCTCTTTCCAAACAGACAAAGTCTGGCATGCTTTCCCTTTTCCCTCTGGCACAGTGCTCCACCCCAGCAGCATTCTCAGTGCACAGCTGCGTAAGGGTTATTTTCTCTGGGAGGTGGTTGTGTGTGGGTATGTGCATGTACACACACACACTTGCATAGAAGGATGTGTTCTCCTAAAGAAGAAAAGAGTTTGTCAGCAAATTATCTCATCTTATTTCAGCTATTATAATCCTCTTCAGGCCTCTACAAAGCACCCGTACATGTTTGATCAAGTCACTATTAAAGAGAAATATTGTGCTATTCTTGCCAATTGGACCACCTACACCTTGGTATCACTATAATTATTGTCAAATATTATTGTTACAAGAGGGCACAAACTGTGTAGATCTTTCTTTAATATGACAGTGGCCAATTTAATGGAACATTACTGATTAGCACAGCCAGTGCAGATTATGCTGGCATACTTTATACAAAACTTTATGTTACAGTTGAATGGATTACAGAACACCTCCTGAATGCCTAGTGGCTGGCATTATGCCAGAGCCTTTAAAAAAATTGAAAATGCAGCTTGCTTTCTCCTTTTTCATAAAGAAATCTGAAAGCAGAAGCACTGACCTTGGCAAGCTTCTTGCACTAAGTTTTTCAATAGGCAAAAGTACTATAAATCAAACCAGCATAATCCTGTATATGTTTTTGTTTTCATGTAGGCTGCTAGGATTGCACTTAAGGACTTGATTTTTATTGCTAAAGGAATGTTTTTAAATCATCAAGACCTAGAGTGTGTTGTGAGCTTAGTCCAAATTTCATCATCATCTTTTGCAATTTGCCTAACGCCCTGGCTCCCTTGGAAATACAATTTATTTCTCTTGCAAAAGTCATTACAATCTATGAGCACAAAGAAAGAAACCTGCAGAACTGAAAATGAGCAATAAAATCAGGACAAAATCTGCTACCTAGATTCTTTCCCCTAAAGCAGAAAAATAAGATAAACAGTGTTTCTCTTTCTCTCTGAGTTATTATTAGTTCAATATTATTTATCATACAGCTTGGAAATCTTAAAAGGTTACAGTTTATTCTCCATACATGGCTTTGGGGAGCCTTTTGACTCTGCTGAGAATTGTAACATGACATTGTTTTCGAAATGAAAGCTCTGAATAGATTATTTTCCACATTATCTAGATAATAGAGGTGATAGATGGGACTGAGTCTAGCTGGTGTAAGCAGTTGTAACTCGTTTAAATTATGGAAATTTGAACCACCAAAGAGCCTGCCCCTAAGGAGGGAAGTCTGGAGGAAATGTTCTAATTCAAATTCATGTTGCCTTTTTTNAATTTAATTCCATCTCTCTGTTTTTTTATGCTAGACCATTAATAGGTATGTTCCCTAAGCCTGTTTGCAAGCTTCATCGTTCTGTACATTCAGGTCAGCTAAACACATGCTTAGATCAGAAGCAACTTACAAAGTCTGTTAATACCAGTGGGATTTCCTGTGTGTTACAGTAAGCTTTGCTAAATATTGATCATTATAAACACATATTTAAACTTAAAAGCCATAGTGCTTTCCTGACTGTCGGCTTCCAAGCCCTCCTAAAATGTTGTATCTTCAACTAACTATATCACTTTCCATAAACATATGTACATGTTTATATGTACTTAATTTACAGCATTTAATATAATTACTGTGCTGTATGTGTGAGCAAGAACTACAGGGTGTTGGTAGCATTTCCCTTGCTCTTTGTCCTTTTTCTCCAATTTTCCAAACCAGATTTTTGACATGTTTTTTCTGAGTTCCAGCACCAGTTGGCAAGGGCAAGTCCTCAAACCCATCCACAGCTGTTTCTGTCAAAGTATCAGATCTGTGGGGCTCAGAAGCACACAGCTGAGCCATGAGACATGAGTCTGTAGGGAATGATCTTTTTCCCTACTAATTTTCTGAATGTGCTGCTCGGGCACTCGTGAAGTTAATTAATGATTACAAGAGTAATGAGTGGGCCTGCTTTACAATAGGCCTAGTTTGCAATCACCTTTTTTATTTCTTTTCATGCTCTAAGTTAAACTTGCTTGTTCCCAAGTTCCCAAATGACAAACAGACACATGTTTAAAATGTACTGGGGGCAGCCACACAACTTATTCTTTAGCCTAAGGGGTTTTTTTCTGAAATTCTTTTCTCTCTCTGTGAATCTTCTTTAGCTGGCTGATTTACTTTGGTTTCCCATCACCAGAATAAAAGTTTCTACATCCTTTTGTACTCTGGGGCAAGAGTTACACTGTGAGAAACCACCTTAACAACAACGGGAGTCATGAGAATAATTGCACTGAGGACTAGTCTACTGCTTCATTGGCTGCATTTTATGTTTTTCTGTGGAATTGTTTCAGCAGATGTCAATTCTCTAGATTGTACCGATGAGTAGCATATTTTACCTTAGCCAAAAACAATTCTTAAGGTATTTGGCTTAAAGTAAAAGTATCCATATATGGTTTTGCTGATTTAACTCGTCTGGTTTCAAAATGTAGTTTTACTTACATCTGTAGGAAAAAAACTTGTCCTAATTTAAGATCTAGTATCTAGTTTGAGTCTGTCTAATGAAGTAGGGGAAAAAGGAAGGGAAACTAGTCTTATCCTGAAGTTGTCATATATTAAAATGAAACAAGGTTAAAAGCCAAGACAATCACTTTAACCAGCTGTAATTTCTAGTTTGTATTGTTATGGTTTTATAACAATATGAGGGGGACCTTTTTGGGGCAGGTAAGCTGGTGCAGGGGTGGGGGGAAGGGGGTAGGCCACAGGTAGCAACACTATCAGATTAAGTTTAGCTAATTTTGGCCCTTTTAAAACTGGCAGGCACCCTGTAACTTCCAAAGATGGATGGCCATATAGTCTGGGAGCAGAGATGATCCCCTCTGGTTATACAGCTTCCCACATCTCTTGAAGTGTGGCATGGGCGAGGGAGCTGTGCCGGTTCATCTTGCTGGGTCTATAAATGTGCATTTTCCTGTAAGTGTTCTTGCATGGTCAGGAAAATTATCTCACGTACAGAATATCTATGAAGTGTCTCAATCAAATGTATGCATGCAGCAAAAATGTTTCTGTAGCTTCTGTAAATAACACTGGTCTGCAAACGTCTCGCTGGCTCGCAAATGCCTAAGAACTACTTGTGTACCAAGTTGATAGATGCTTTATAATTACTTAAACCAAATAGAAATGGCACTGGCTGGATCACTGCCTCACATATGCAGATGTGATAAGCATTTTTGCACCTCTTTCCACAGTGCTCAGTAATAAATAGATGGGTGTGTCTGCATGCATGTATGCTTTGGCATGTTGGAGCATCAGAACACAGACTTGTTACTGGTAAAACACTGCTTAAGGGTTTTGCTTAGTAGCACTTTTTGGAGACTGGAATAGCAACATCAAACCTCTGTCAATGAATACCTGCATGTGGTTGTCATCTAGCAGGAAATAGGTGGTCTGGTCCTTATACAAGAGCAGCTCAGCTGACAGCACTCTTGTATCTTAACTAAAGGATCCAAGTTAAGCTTCTACTCTCAGCATACCCATTAATATACCACTGATGGTGTTACAGGGTAACCATGTAACATTGAGTAGGTCTGCTATACACTGTTTAATTTTATTCCTTTTATACATGTCCAGGGCAATTAATGAAATGAATGGTAATGGTTATGAATGTGTGGGTGGTTTGGGCTTTTGGTTAGTTGGGTTGGGTTTTTTAATGTATATACAAACACTGCACAGGAGTTCTTAGCAGAGGTCATGTTTAACAAACTACATCTGATGCATAATATGATAGCATGTCATGTCTCACCAGTATACCAATAATATCTTCTGCTTTACAGCGTAGATATTTCGGGATATTTGGTATGAAAGGTCTTGAAACTAAAGCCTAATCTTTTCTAAAGAGAATTGCATGCTGCCTGTCAGTCTTGTTTGAACATACGTTTCAGTCATCTTCCATAAGTCAGGAACTCCAGTTTTGTTACATCCACATGGTGTAATTTCCACATTCAAACCACTGCACTGGTAATCATTTAAAGATACTATAAATAGTCTCAATAATGTGACTGACTTCTAGCCTAACAAAGATGTGCAGTTTATAATTTTATCAAGAGACAAGTATAAGTGAAGGTTTAGGGAGTGTCCGACACCCCAACCCAGCCAGGTAATTAAATTTTGACACTGCTATTGGATATAAAACATAAAATGAACAATATTCAACATGCAGCTTTTAAACCTGCACTTGTAATTTTTTGGACTTAGTTTGTCTTAGTTGAAATTGTTTAGCTTTTGTTTCAGACCTTCAGTGGTTATGGTCTGGTACAAACAGGTAGTGACCACACTTCTAAACACTCATTTAGATGAGAATCATCTGGTTTCTGTAATCTGCCCAGGTTGTAATTTTATTTTAATATCCTTGAAGTTTTCTGGTTTTGTATTCCTTCATCTGAAATTGACTTCATTTCAATATTTATAGTCCTTAGTTAAATTAAATGTTAAGTATGTTTTTTTGAGACCTGTTTAAACACATTGGAAGTGTTCTGGAAACAGTTCTTCAGAAAGGAAGCAAAGAACTACTTAGATTGAGTGATGACTATCAAAATTAACTGATAAAACAATGCAAAAATAGACCATTAGCATCCAGGTCAGTCTGGGGCAGAGACTGGAGCTATATCTGCATGGCATTGACATGCTTAATATAATGAAATGATGATGGGGAACGGTCCTGCAGAATTGTTATCAGATGAGTTTCTGTTTCCACTAGAGAGTTTGTGCATGGCTCTTTTTAAATCTATAGAGGTATCATCTTTAAATGTGTGGAGATAACTAACTAAAAAGTATCTAAAATGTTTTGGCTTATTGTCAACTCTTTTTTTTTTTTTTTTTAATAAGCACTGTAAAAATCAAAATATGAAAAAGACCATCCTCTTTGATTGCATGCAGCCAAATACAAAAATAAGTGAGTTGGGATCCATGCAGAGAATCCTGTACACTTCAACTAGTTCTCTAAAACATATGTGAAGTTCTTAACGTTGCTAATGCTTTAAAATCAAGCTGAGATTGTCACATAAAAAAAATTCAAGAAAGATTTGGCTACAGATCGCTTCTAAAATTAGCTAAGGCTTCACAGTGTAATACTCATTTCTTTCTACATTATAGTCTAAAACAGTCATTATTTCATGAGTCAATCATGCATGCTAGAGTGCACAAAACTAGAAATTAATATCTGCTAAGCATCCTGTACTCTGATGTTGCACAACATGCAAGAGGATGGTGACTTTGAAACTTCCAAAGTGAATTAAGAACTAGTCACTTAGTTAATCCTGATTCTGATTGAATTATGAACAATTCTTTTCTGCCTATCTCACCTTTTTCTTCAAGTCATGACAAATTCTATGAAAAATTCCTACTCCCACATCTGTGCAAAGCCATGTGAAAGCAGAATTCAATTAACTTTATGGAGAATCTGTTAAAAACCCACAAAACAAAGGAACCAAAAACTCAATCTGAGGACTGCATCTGATTCTCCATCTTTAACATGCTGCGATGTGTCTAGAGATTACAGCACATATGGTCTGTATAACCACCCACCATTTCAATATGTCTGAAATACGAAGTAGTACATGCAGCAGCATCACAAGTTAGAAATTAGGTAGAAGAATGGACGATTAGTGTTAAACCTACAGAAAAATAGAATTATGTGTTCAGACTAAGTATGTCTTTTTTTGTTCCAACATTGCACCCTTTGTCTCCCTGTTGGGCTGAAATGGAAGGGTTCTCCAGGCAGTGGGTTCTTCATGTGCCAGATGTGCTGCACCACCAGGGCAGAGTCAAGGATGATGTGTGTGTTAGAACTTCAGCAAGGAGGTTCTGGAATGAGTCATACCAATGGCACCAACTCTTGCAAGTTCTTTCTATGCTTAAAAGCTTCTGCAATCTTTATCTTGAATATCACTTAATGTAGTTTTCTGCATGCGTAGTTTTGCAATACTTTCATGAAATATAATATGCTATTATAACAGTTTAAAACAGTCATCAATATTTCAAGTAGAAAAATGTAAAGAGCTTCTCAAAACAGTTACTATTTATTGCACCTACTCAAACAGATGCCCTTCAATAGGAATTACAGAAGCACAGCAATATAAAGACACTGTCCTCATAATAATACAGATCACAATCACACTGATGTAAATCTGAGGGCACCTCCACAGTCTTGTTTCCTGCAATGCATACTTGACAAAATAGAAGACATTTAATTCCTGTTCGGAGGGAAGTAAAAGAGCCAGGCTTTGTGTCTCAGCAGTTCAGCGATGCTGTGGAAATCATCTGTACCAAGCTATCTTTAACTCCTCCTCTGTCATTTTTTAATATAAGTGGTAAAGGGATCCCGTTATTGATTGAGCTACTTGCTTTAATCCAGTCTGCCTTAAGCTTGAACTAGATCTCTCTTGTCATAGAAATAATAACACAGCTTTCTTATAGAGGAGAAGGAGAAGTGCTATGAGAGGATTTTTTGCTCACAAAATAAGTCAAATCTGTTTGGATAAGCAATGGCACCAGTGCCAGCTTCCACATAGTGACAACTAGCGCTGCACAAATTGATGTGCCAGCTTAATGCTAGAGAATTGATTGAACATTTCCTTGCTGTTACTTTTTTTTTTTTTGCTGTTGACTTTCCTCAAGAGAACAATGTTCCTAGCATGACCCCTTTTTCTTTGCATGTCAAATGAAAGAAAGTCACCCTTTGGTGAACTTGTGGGAACTGATATTGATCTCAGACACAGTGATTCAAACCAAAAGTAACTCCGTGGGAGCTGAAGGCATTACCCCAAACACTGGTCAGTGAAACCAGGTTCAGACTCCAGCCACTGGCCTCCAGACTTTATTTTTTGCCTAATGAGAAGCAGTGTTTCTAATACACAAGCGTTGCGGAGAGCCCTTAGTCATTTGGCAAAAGTGAAAATTTGTTATTGTTTATTATTGATGCTTGTAATGCAAAACATTGGTGCATGTCACAGTCTCAATATGTTTTCTTGATGGTCATATCTATGATAAATGTATTTACATTTCTGTGACACTTTATGAGCACTAATGCCAACATTTAATTTTTGTGAAAGTTTTTTTTTTTTAGGAAAATCCCATAAAGCCTCATCATATAACACAGCTATCGCTAACTGTGCAACAGATATATTATGCTCATTTTGTGTCACTTCAACTCTTTTTGAAAACTGCCAGGTAAAAAGAAAGCTAAACTGAGGACAAATCACTTCAGTTCTGCTGGTAAATCTTTGTTTGGGTCGCATAATATACTCAAGGTGAAAAGGTGGATTAAAATTGAGTTGAGATAAACATCTAAAAGTTTGTGCGTTAAAAAACAGAAACATTTGGCAAGATGGAGGAGAGACTTAAGAAAACCTTGTCATTTAATATAATCATTTAGAGACAGATGATGTACAAAATATTAGAAGCTATTTTCTCTAGAATTTAAATAAAAAATGTGAGTTCTCATACAAGTCACTAGGTGATGTCTTATTTACACAACATTGGGAAGTGCAGCTCTTGGTGAAATGGCACCACAGCTAAGTGCCACTGTGCTAATTAGACTGTGAGTACATTTTCTGAAAAAATGCTTGAAAAGAATTGCAAAATTTGTAACCAGACTTATGTAGAACCCTTAAAAATCTGAAACATTTTGTTAATGTCTGCTGTCCAATTAGGCTTTTTTTCCCCCATGAATAGTTCATACTTATGCAAAGATTTTTCTCTCTAGAAAAACTACAGAAATAGGATCATTGCTACCATCAGTTGTCATTAATCCTTTGCAGGCAGTCAAGATACTTGTGATAAAACCATACAATCTGCAGAAAAATAAGTATTTGTGATTACTTAAATCCGTTTTCTGCAGATTCTTGTAGTTTAATATTCATAGGAAGCTTTGTGGGAATGCTGTGGTGCAAATAAGTGGATTCTGTTCCATTTGCAATGAAGAAAAATTGCTACTGCTTGTTAATGTGGACTTTTTTATTTTCTTTCAAACCTAGCTACTTTTGATTTTAATTTTTCTTGCTGATCAGCAGTTTTTACATCTTATCAGTTGTGGTACACCATTGATAAGCTCAGTTATATGGTACTTTTCCCCCTTCCTGACTAGGAAACAGTTGTTGCATTTTTTTCTAACAGGAAAATGATGACTGGGGGTGGGTTAAAGTCAGGAAAAAATGATGATCAGCTGATGTCCATGGTCATAAAGAATGAATATATGGGTTTGTGGCCAAGTGAGAGTATTCACAGAGCTACAGTGATTCCAGATGAGTTGTACAAATACAATGCTCTTTGTGAATATAAATTTAGAGATGGACAGAAGGCTGTATGAAGTGATCAACCATTCACAGTTCTAGCATTTTTTTTCTCTAACGCTGTTAGTATAACATTTAACCAGCCTTGTGCTATAAAGTAATTCAGTGCTGATGCTTTGCCTCTCAGAGGATGGAAGATATTTTTTTGCTGTCATTTGCCTTAGATAGTACTATTTCCTGGTGCTTTAAAGAAAATAATTTATTGTAGCCTGGGGCTTTTACTCTAAGACTTTTCATATATGATACACTACTTACCTTAGTATTGCTGTTTATGTATTTACATTGCTCTCATCTCAGCGGTTTTCAGGCTCCTATGCACCAACATGTCTTCCACTCCCTGCAGAGGAGGAGTGTAAGTCATTAATGCTTCTGTATCCCTGATGATTTTATTAAATGAAGTTTAATTACTTCCATTGCTTTTGTATAACATAATCTAGTGCTCATTTACTCTATTATTAACATTCAGAGGAATTAAAATAGGGTGCATTTGCATCAGTACACATTGAGCATGATGTAAGGCCAGGCGTAATTAATTTCTCTCGCTTACAGCTATGGAGGTTGTTAATTTGAAAGAAAAAAAGGCAATATGTAGGATTTGATTTTTAGTTGCATTAGGCTACTTATCACTCTGGAGTGATAAGTTTCAGTTAAAAGTGTTCCTGTTTTTACTTTTGAGCACTGTTTACCAGTGCTGTCAAATGGTAATAGTGGAGCTAATTCTTTTTGCTGCAGGGGGAAAGAAATGATGCTACACATTCAAAGTTAAGTAACTGAACCACAGATCTGGCTTCTCTTATGAATGACAACATTTTCATCAGCTTCAAGGAGAGAAGGTGTGAGTCCCTCAGCTAGTGATTCTTAGCTTCCTGAATGAGACAAGCAGTTCTACATAGTTACCAGTCAGGTTCAGTCCTCCCCCATCCCTGGACCATGGCTTCCACCCCATCCGTATCTCTGATCTTTGTCAGCCCCAAGTTTGTCATCTCGTAGCTCTGGATGGGAGGTCTGGGAGCTCCGCATGTCTCTGGTAATATAGCCAAGGATCTGTAATGGGATCACAGTGTTTTCATTGGGAGCCACTGCCTCAAATGACATCATTTGCAGAACTGCTTTGTTTAGGGAGTTTTAAGCTCTGTTTTGCTGCTCCCAAACTGACAGAGAGCCAATGACCTATTTTTTCACAGAAAGTGCTGAAAACAATGTTTTTTCTAAAAAAATAGATTCTTTAAAAGCTTGCTAAAATAGGAACCCTGAAACTGAGGAATACCACAATCCTCAAGCACTTTTTAAAAAATATATTGCTTATGTAAGAGGATTTGCTAACAGAAATTAGACTGAACCTTTTAAATGAACTATTCACTTTGGAAATACAACACTCCAGTAGCCTTCCTTGACCCTTTGCAAAGGATCATCTGCATGTGTTTGCTCAAAACTTTCTGGTAGAGAAATGTGGTTGCCTTTCTTGTTTAATTCTTTACTGTTTCCATGTGGTAGGATGTCAAGAGATTGCTTTTTCTGTCCCCTGTCAATAAGTGACCTGCCTTAACCAGGCACTCAGAAATGAATCATAACTTGTCAGCATGTGCACCAGCAATTGCTAAGGAGCTAACCACTCCAAGGCCATCTGTAGCAGCACTTGTTGTTCATTTCCCAGTACAAGGGTTAGTGTGGTTGTGTCTTTGGCAGTCAATGTTATTTATCAAAAGTCATCATGATATGGGGGAAGTGAAGGAGAAATACTCCATCAGCTTTATCCATTTTGCTATTGCTTCCTGGTCACAAGATAAGAACAGGCATAGCAGTGCAGAACAATGATATAACAACAGGTGGTCCTGTTGGGGCAGGGGGAAGGAATTGGGAAATTGTTTGAAAAGAGGCTTTAGCATGTACTTAGAAGTCTTCTGTTCACTCCTGACCAAAGTAAAGACTGAACAAAAGTAGTCAAGAGAATCCAGGAGCTTCACCACTGATGTAAACCACTGCTGTGGACCTTATTTCTAAGAAATACAGATCAAAAAGTTGTAGATATTGTACATCTGTCTCAAAAACAAATTCTTCTCTAGTTAACCTATTTTTCAAACCCAAAGTCAAAAATGTTTTGGGGAGCAAGAGGTGTCTTTCTTTCATGCTGAGGAATTCCAAGGACAAGTGGACGGGAAAAAGTGAGGATAGAGGGAAAACCTACCCTGGACTAGTAAAATACTGCTCAAATTCCTGATGAAAGTCCAGTAAGTAAGGTATAAGGCATCCAATAACATCTGTGCTGAAGAGGTACAGATTTACTGTATTTAAATTCTTAATTCTCAATCTCGGTTAACTGGAATTACACTGAAAATGCCAGTTTATGCATTGAATTCAGATTTTGGAAGAAGAAATCATCACTCTAAACATTCTACTTGCTGCACTAGAAATACAGAACTCAGTCTACTTTCTCACTGATTTTAGAACATTCTGATATAATCCTAGGGCATTTGATGTAAAGACGGAAAAAAGCATCCAGGGGCCTCCTGAAATGTGATCAAATTAGATCTCTTTTTTTAACAGAATTGAGTCCATGAGCCTCTTAAGCATTCTTCAGACTGGATTAGACCAGTGAAATAAGTAATACTGTACAGTGAGACTTAGCATGTGAGGCTTTCTGTAATGGGCTAGTTCTGAAAGTACAGATAACTGAACAGAATGGAAAGCTCCACTTGAGAGAATCAGCAGTCTCATTGTTTCAGTCTAAGAAATATATTTTAAATTCCACAGATACAGTTACCCTCAAAACTAACTTGGTATCTAAATAAGTGATCTAAGAAATTGTTCTTGAGAAAAATTGGTAATAAATTATATTGGTAATACACCTTTTCTTCATGCTCCCAAACTTTGCTAAATACCTTCCTAGGGCCGATGGTGAGTAAGCACAGACTTAATATTCGATTAATGTTGGATTCATAAAGCATTAATAGGCAAATAACTTGAAGTTATTGAAGATAAATCAAATTTCTGATGAAGCAGAAATTGGATGTAGCTCACTGTTGGTTCAATAGACTTGGTAGCACCCACATACTATAAAACATACAAAAATAGAGAATCCTCAGAGGACACCTATTTAAAGAGAGTTTTTCTTTCTTTAAGCAATTTTTTTTTGTCTTATGCCTCCATAGCCTTATTTAATAAGAAAGGCCTTAAAAAGTCACAAACACGTATAGAAAAGTTATAGGTATAAATTATGATGCTTGGATGAGTCCAATTTTAAAAAAACCCACCTCAATAGTTTAATCATTAATATTAATTTTCTAATAACAATTGTTTCATGTTCTAACTCCAGGGTAATGTGTAAACTGGGGGAAAAATATTTCTGTAACTTCTGCTATGTACAAAGCTTTCTCTGAGAGACTTTAAAGTTATATGAACTACCCTGTCTGCATTTTTTCTTACAGAATATCATCACCAACTTTCATCATATCAGAAGGCTTCTTGCAATGCAATAGTGTCTTTCTGTCTAACTTTAATAGACCACAGAATTTTCAGTTTCTTGGTTCAAATAGGCATCACTGTTGCAAGCTTAACACTTTTTTCATAATGAATTTAATATTCTTAAAAAGAAGAAAGCAATAGCTCTAGTTATTTGTTATGAAACTATACCACCGTACAGAGTAGCTAAATAATCTCGATAATCACCTTTCATGCTAAAAATTCCATCCGCGCTCAAGAAATTCATCTGTTCTTCACAACAAAACAAGTGAGATTTGAGCAGCACCTAAATGAAATGGATGGTCAATCCTTAAATTCCACAGGATTTCCAGTAATTAGTGATTTATTAGAACAGACTTTTTAAATACTGCGTACGGTCCCCTGGATATCCCCAGCCTGAAGCAGTACCTGAGAATGGACCATATTTCTCATAGGATGGTAAATCTTAGCTGTATTAGCAGAACAGAACTGCATGAACAAACTGCATTTGCAACTAGGAGGGATTTGATCCCATATTTTTCTCTTATATATTAATCACCTGTGTTTGCCCTACCTCCATTTAGAAATTTGAGATACTAAAAAGAATGTGTTTTCTAGGAATGCAAGAGTGTTATTTCCTCTTTTAGTTATATGAAATTATTGCTATCCACATTGATACAAAACTATTGTATGATGGAAGAGTAGAAGTATTGTTTACAGAATGGGAGTAATACTGCAGATTTTCATTATGAAACACACAGAAAATAAACCCCATCTCATTTTAGAAATAACATGAAATCATTTTCTTTTGTTTTTCTCTCAAAGGAAGGCACTTTATAATTATTGATGATAGTACTTGGCAACAGACAAGTTCAATGCTCTGAAATGTAGCAAGAGGAAGCTGTTGCTAGAAACTACTTTTAGTCATTTCTAACACCAAGTAATTATTAGTTCATTCCATCTGTCTTGGGTGTCAGAAAGGGGACATCACTTTAGAGTGCTGCATCAAGATCTACACCTATAGGGGTGGGAATTATCCCTGTTAGTGACAAGGAATGGTCCCAGAAGTGTAGCTCCCAGAAAGGAGGAGATATATGCATGTCTGGATGGGCAGTTATAATGATTTATGAGATGTTGTATAGATAATATGCACATGGGAAGGTTTTACTCAGGCCTTCTCTAAAAGGAAAGAGTGCTCACTGTATGAATGTTTAGGTCCTTTAGCTGAACATTTTTACCTTCTGCCTTACTGCTTGTAATGCCTTCAAAATTCTGGGTGTGATTCTTTGAGAAACATAAGCAGAACAGTAAGACAGTGTACTCCCTTTGCATGGCAAGATGCCCCCCCTTGCAAGAGGTATAATATAGGCCCCCAGGCTTCTCCATTGCTACTTGATGCTGTCCCAGTCTTTTCTGAAAGGTCTGATAGTCTTTTGTCTCAGTAGTTCATGAAGGACAATACAGGATCTCTTGCTTGTAGAGTTGGCTTCCCACTACGCCTACACTAGGGCTCCAGGGCAGCAAGTCAGCATTGCATGCTGTTTTCCTAAATGCTATCATAGCTGGTGTTGGGGCATTTGATGAAGTTGCTGGATTAATTGTATCAGTACCTTGGTAGGAGTAAAAACAACTAAATTTCTGGAGGCAGTGGTGGGGTTTTTGGATTAAAAATGAAAATTTGGTAAATATTTTTTCTTTTACTCTACACTGATAAATAAATAAAGTACAGACTCAGTCTTAATGGCATCTCTATCTAACATCATCACTATCTCACAACTGGAATAGAAGAAGATTAGTGTCATTCATGGTTTAGAAAATATTTTCTGGTTTTGTGATCATAACCCAAGTTTGGTTTCCTACCTAGTATTAGATCCCTCTAGTTTCCTCTCTGTGGCGATTCTTTTTCATACATATGAATTATCATGGTGAACTGGCATGTCAGACTAATGAAGTTGTGAGTGATTATCCACTGGGGACATCAGTGTTTGACATTGTGGTAGGTAAATCTCTTGATTTGTGCCTCCCAGACTGTATGTAGGAGGTCTGCTTTTGGCATTATATTTTGGAGTTTCCCTCCTTCCAGAAGCTATATTTCTCCTATTTTCTGGTCTTCATAGTTAATTGTCTGTCTGCAAAGATCCAGTTGGATTTTTAAGCCCTTTAGCTTTCTCTTTATAATGAGAAATCTGGCACTCTCTTGTAGTTGTGCAACCTAAAGCAAATCTTGAATTCTGGCTTCACTTTGGTAATGATCCACTGTTTTTATCCTATAAAAGATAGGATAAGTAAAACCAGCAGTGGATCCCCATTTTTCTAGACTCTTGTTCCTTAACTAGAACTTGGTAGAGCTCAGGAGCTGCGACAGAGTACCCTTGACAGACCCCTTCCTCTTTTAGGATGGGTCTATCACATCAGCTCCTTCCATTCTTCTGACTATGCCACACAAATCCATAGGAGTGACTTCATCAAAGCAAGTTATTCTTACTTGGCTTTTAAAAACATTGATAGAGCTGGCTTAGTCTCAGCTTTGTCTGGACTTGTCCTATTTCTTCTCTAGCAATTCAAATGAATGCACTGGCTATCAGAACATTTGTGTTTATCCAGAGAATCCCTCTCCGTATAGCCTCCAACCTGTGTTACCACTGTGTTAAATAAAGCTACTCAGTGTTGTTAGGAGCTACTCCGCATAAACAGTCAAGAGCTGAATTCTCTCAGCTGCTAAATGGATCCTATTGGTTCTGCCCTTCAGGGTCCAAAGAAACATTCAGCTGTCTGGCTTCCATGAAAATGTTGTTTGACTTCTTGCTGTGGTCAAGAGGCAGGAGAGGAAGACATTGCAGATACAGAGCTTACGTGATTTCATGTGTACATTGGAGTGGTTGCTTGAATGTGTATAGTTGTCTTTTGAAAGACTAGTCTTATCTCGTGCCTTCAGCATCTCGTCAGAGTACAGACTATTTCCCCAGGTGCTGGGGACCTCAGGTAACTGTTAGCTCTACTTTTAGCAAAAGGCCCTTCAATGATCATGACCAATAACAAATGCTTTTGCATCATTTCACAGACCTATTAGTAGGATACATATACACCTTGAAATGCTGAACAATACAAAGATTCAAATACAAGTTATGCTAGCTGTGAAATCAGAAGCAGTTTAGCTACTGATTCTGATAGTAAGGTAATATTTTAGGGGTTTTGTAGTGCTTTATTGTGCTGTGAAGGTATGTTAGACTGTGCATGTCTTCATTATTGTGCAAGCTGAATAGAGGTTGCACATGCACCCTAGCTCAGGGTCATCCAAAACTTCTAATTTCTCTGCCAATTGCAAAGTAAAGAGAACATGCAATAGATCCTTGGGAAGGTTGAAGGACTACCTGTCACCTTTATCACAGAGCCATGCCCAGCAGAAAAAAAAACATCAGTCAGCAGAGGCTCTGTCAGTTCTCCTGACCTCGGGTCACAGAGAATACAAGTAAATTTTTGTTTCAATTTCCCTGTAGTCAGTTTAGGATCTCTGTGCCCGAGATTTGGGTTTGAGAGAGGACTTGATTTTTAAATTAGAATGCAAAAATGCGAGTCTTCTAGAGGCATGAGGGAACATACTTCATCTCTAAGAAACTCTTCTGCATTGCAGTGTAAGGCCCTGTCCTTTTTCTTCTTCTCTGGATTTTGGAAGAGAGAAAATAAAATCTGATTCTTTGAAAGAAAAATGCAAAAAATAAATTACATTATTGTAAAGTTAATGAAATACAAAAAAATCTGAGTTAATATGCTACATTTTTCAGAGTCCCCTGAAAGACAGATAATAGCTTGAAACACCTGAAGGAACAAAAAGGAGGTAACAGGCTACTAAGACAGTGATCTAGCTATGCACAGGAAACAGTTACTAGAATACAAGATCTGAGCAGTCAAGACAAAAGCCTTTGATTTATTATAATCCCTTCTTCCGCAATCTGAGAAGTGACTTTCTCTCTCTGGTTATTTTCAAGGAAGATATTATTATTTATACCTAGCAGTCATATACTTTAAAATTTCTACAGAGATGGTAGAAGAAATGATTGGGAGGTCTTGGATTCAGTTTGAAAGTGCTACAAACTCTACATGGCTGATGTGACAAATGAACCTGGATCTAGTCTCCAGTTTGCAGTCAGAGGCAAATGGTAATGGTATATTGATTCTAAGAAGAATGGATAGGACTACTCAGGAAAGCTTCTGTGTATTTTAATTCTACTTTTGTTATTCACTTGGTCTGTCTGTTTCAATCTCTACAACTAAGTCGTGTGCTTGTCCATCTTTTAAAATGTGTGAGTATTTTTCAATTAAGGGAGTACATAAAATATTGAGTCTGCTATGTTTCCTCTCCTAGTACAAGTAGCACCATGGTAGATTAATCTGGGACACATAGGATTTTGTTTGTGACACTATGAGCTAATGACAATTATAATGTTATTCTTTGACTGAATCATTAGTATTTATTCCAAAGGGAGACATTCTTAAATCCTTTGTTACTCGGCATTTCTATTGAGAAAGATGCTGCTAAATATAGCTCCCTACCCAACAAGTAGTTTTGTACCTTACCTAATGCCTCAGTACCAAAGCCAGCAATCTCTGATCTGGAACTGAATAGCTGATGCTTCTTGAAAATCAAAATGTAGCAGTTAGCACTGGAAAGAAATCCTTTGTCTATATTAGTTAAACATGTCCTTCCATAGACAGTAAATCACTTGGGTCTGGTATGTCAGCGATGACTTTCAAGGCATTCTGGTATTTAGTCCTGTAAAATTGTTCCCAGTAATTTTTCCGTTCTGCTCAGCTTGCTTGCCTATAATGGAGTGGAAGTGCTCTTTATTTTTCTTTCCTTTTTGAGTAGGTATTGTATGTTTGCAACTTGAGAGTTCTCTAGGGTATATTCTGAAATGATCAAAGTTTATAGCACACATTTTCAAATTAACATTCTTAAATATGCCCGCAAAATCTGCTGCTGCTCTCCAAATGTATCTTTCTACATTAAGTTGCACATTAACACATCGGAATACCCATTTGCATTCACAGAGAATATACAAATAGATGCTCAACAAATTTTGAAAAGATGTTCTGTGAAACGTTTGACAATTATTTAAGGCAAATGTTTTCTAACCTAATAGCATATGTGTGTGACCAAATCCTACAGCACCTTAGTGTACTTTCTGGCTTGTTATGATGCAGATGACTCTTAAAGTTACCTGCTCAGAGTAGACCCTCTAAATTTAAATCTCACTCTAAATTTGGGTGTGGATTTCAGCACAACTGAGGTTTTTAGTCCCTTCTCCTCCTACTGTTTTTGGATTCTCAAAATCTGTATATATAGAGGGACTAAAAATCCAGAGTAAGACCAAGCATGAAGATATCTCAAACAACCCTTAAATTAGTAAGTTACATTAATAGCCCTTAAATTTTTAATGCATGCTTATATTCAAGTGGCTTGTCAGAATCCACATGCTGTCTTGAACTCCAATTATTATGTTTTTTCCCATAGATTCTGGCTGTGCAGGCTCCATGAAGTATCTGAACACCAATCCATTTTCTTTCTGTATTGGAAATTTTTACCAATAGTATTTATCATTTCCAATCTCCATTGATAACTCCTTTGATGTGAAAAGCAGAACTGATTCCAGTTTGCAACTCTGTACTTGTGATTTTCACATGAGACTGCCTGCTACTATCCTAGGACTTCACTGTCAGAGTATTTGATTGAAAAACACCAAGAAAGAGACTTCACATGTTCAGAATTTATAATTTTTGCATTGCCACTTTTCAAGTGTCTTTCAATTTCACATTCTTTGACATTCAACTTATTTTTCTTAACTGAAAATTATCTGTACAATGACAGTGCAGAACATCTCACAGTATATTTAACATAGTTTTTTAATACTAAATCTAATTGGTAGTATTATGAAAAGTAAAAAAGTTGTTGGTTAATGCAGACATTCTCAACATTTTCATCTTCTGACTATTCCAGAGTCATTGTTGGCAGCATTGATTTCCCCCTGAAGTAACAAGCACTGTATTTCAAAGCTCAGGCTGTTGATCACTTTGATAGCAACCTTTTCAAACATTCAAGATAAAAAATCCTGCCCAGTAAAAACCTCTGTCCTATATCACTATTTCTTACTATAAAAAATAAGAAGGTACACAGAGTCAGAAGGATTCTTATGCAAAAATTCTGGGTTTCTTTTTAGAGTTCCTCCCTTTTCCCCATATTGCACCTGTATTATATTTATTTGCAAAATCCCAAAGGTTGCCAGGAATCTCTTTCAAAGAAACATTTAGACTTATACAGGATTTAGTAACTTGCATAAACTTTTTTCCCCTCTCCATTTCTTTAGTTCTGTCAGCTTCCTTATCTTTTAGCTTCTGGCTCCCTTAGGACAAAAGATTCAGATGAACACAGTCTATCTTTGTCAGATAGACAAAGTCTACACCTTTTTGAATGTCTGGAAGGTGCCTCATATTTCAAACTGTGCCCACAAAAGAGCAATAAAAAGTTCATAGCTGAATTTCTGACTGCAGTTTTGAACCAGAAATAGACCTGAATTCCACAATCAGATGTGCTTCTGTAGTGCTGAGTTTAACTGTTTCTTTTCAGCCCTTTACAGAGAGATTGAGCTGTGGAGTTCAAATCCCAAACTCTAAGCTGGCTCTCAGCACGTGGAAAGTTCAAAGAGTTTGGAGCAGACGTTTCTGCTGTAGTCACACACTGCATGAGCCCAAACCTTGAAGCAGAACTCAATCAAGTAGACCAGACTGACTGAACATACCTTGTGATGGCACAAAAGTTATTGCTTCCCTCCCTGCTCCTTTTTTTTCTTTTTTTTTTTTTTTTTTTTTCTTCTTTTTTTTTTATCCCCACATTCCCCCCCACCCCCCCCTACCGAATCTGAGTTTCTGGTTTGTCACAAATCTTTGGAACCAAGGTCTGTGCTTTCATTCCAAACATTTCGTAGAGCTTAAAATCATATCCAGAGGCTCTCTTCAATGTTTTATAGAGAAGAAAAATCACATATCTGGCTACTTATTGGAATTATAACTATTTCATTCACCTATTGAGGACAGTATACTCATTATTTGCAGGCAGAAAACGAATACCTTAACAGATGGGAATTTATATTGTTTCCATGGTTACAATAATAAATACAATGTTGATCTGCCCAGAGTAGCTCTTGTTTTTCAAAAGGGTCTTTAAATTACTTGCATTTTCCAATAGATGTTAGACTTCATTTTATGATGATAATCTAGAAGCTATTTTTTATTATTACAGCATTTATACTAGACACTGCAGTTGTTACAAGAAAATGTAATTCTAATTTCTTTAAAGCATATAATTAGTGAGTTGAGTTAAAACAATACTGTGTTCTGTGCTTATTCTAACCATCACTGTTCTGAAACATAGAAAGATGTTAAAAGCAGCAGTAGAGATATGGTAGCAATCCTGAATTTCACCTTTTTTCTTCTTATATGTGGGAATTGCCAAAGAATTCAGCCAAGAACTGCTTGAATACTGAGAATAGAACTGATGAAAAATCAGTAGCTTCATTTGGGAGGATAAAAAAAAAAGAAAAAAGTTTATTTGTAGGCTCTGAGATGGCAACTGTTTTGTATGCATTTTAACAGTGCCTCAAATTATAGGCCATGTAGGAGGTACTTTAATCCACAAAAAAATATTGCTGTCTGAAGCAGTAAATTCCTATTTATTCACAAACCCGTTATCTTAAAATTAATTGGAGAAGATTGCTAAATAAATTGTACATCAACATTATCCATTCTTCAGTCCATTTTCAGTGTCATTGCTGAAACCTTTCCAATACGTTTTGTTACCTAGTTGACCTAAAGGTAAACTTGTCTTGAATCTGCCTGTATTGTGATCCAACTCTTTGCACCTGCCTTTTTAATGGAAATTATTTATTTCAGTATGTCTCTTTCTAAAGAGTTTAAAGACTCTCTCTTTCTGGAACAAACAGAAATTCTTTGCCCCTATTTCTTCCCATTGGAATCAAATGGAAATGCTGTTGACATACAATGCAACAGTAAATTTGTGCAGGGATTTTCCTTCCTCAAGTAAATAAATGCTGTATCTTACTGAAGTAAGAACAGACAGATTTGGAAGGGAGAATTTCATGACCTGCACTGAAATATGGCAGATTAGGAAAGGCATTGATACTCCATCGGAACTGGTGCTTTGAATGACCGTGAGCAGTCTGTGAGTAGGCTGAGCAAAGCTCTTATGTTCTAGTCAGTATCTGTTGTATCACACTGGATCCCAGGTTTGGTTTGTAAATTCTGCTTTCTAATCCTCAATTTGGTTGTCTGTGAAAAGCTATCTGGGCTTCTTTGTATTGAAAAAACAGCTAGATTTGGAGGTTGGGGAAAGGAAGGGTGGAGTCTGGGAGCTGATGCTAGACATTGATTTTACTGTAACAGTCTGGCCCGACACATTGTTTAGGAAAGACTCGGTAATTATTCTATTGGGTTGCCTTCCCAGGCTCAGGATTCAAATTATGCAGGCTGAATATGTGGCAAAACAGGATTAAAAATGCATTTAAGGCAAGAGCTGTCTGGGCTGAATACAGACTCACTGCAACTTGCCAGAAAAACAGCGAGCCAGAGCAGAGAATTCAAGGGGGAGTCTGTCTGGATTTAATTGTTGACCAGGCTTTAGGTTCATATATCAGCTGAAGGCCTGCAGAAAGAAGCAGCATGTCTCAGGGATCCTTTTTGTTTTGTAAAGATTAGTAACTCCGTAGTGTTCTCTTCAGTGTAAAGATAGCCGTGCTTAAGAAATTACTTGGCTACACTTGTTTTCCTAGCCTGTCTTCCTCATTGATTTTGAGTAATCTTTTCAAACAAGACATGAAATTCAGAGGGAATATATCTCAAACAGTTAGAAGCTTGAAGGAATGAAATGCCTGCTGGTGATCTGAGGCAGTGGCAAGGCAGAGGAGAGCAGCAGGTACTGCTGCAGCCACCCCTTGGCATGCACCTCTTTAGGACAGGTCTCAGCCCTGCATGGGTTTGGACTGGGATCCCAGTGCAGGAATTGACTCAGAGCAGTTGGTGTCTCTCTGGAACAGACTTGCACTGAGTTTTGTCACCTGCTGTGTGTGAATGATGCCCAGGAGTGCAATGGAAAACATTCAGTAGCAGACTGTGAGCCTGTGAATCAGCCACAAGTCACAATCTCAGATTACAAAATCAAAAATTGCAGTAAAGGATTTGGTAGTGCTGTGTGTGAAAGAAGGTAGAATTCTTATTTCTTACACATATGAATGCTGTCTATCAATGGTATTGATATTAACACCAGTACCTAGTGTTGTGTTAAAGCACATATAAAGGAAAAATATGAATTCTTGGATGCACAGTTCTCAAATGCTTTAATGGAAAAGACAACTGTAGTTGCTCTGCCGCAACTTTTTACTAGGCCTTTGTGACTTAATAAAGGTCAGAGCAAGGATTCTCTCCTTCTGAGAGTCTATTGTTTCAGTGTTATGATGCTCATTTCCTCAGAATTGGGTGCACTTCTGAATCTACTCCTTAAATGCACTGTTCATCCTTAAGAAGCCATAAACTTTGAGGTAGTTCAACCTGCCTCAGAGTCAGCTCTTGTAGTGCAAGCAGAAGTAACGAAATCCAAGTGATTCTCCTTCTGTGTACTTGCTTTGTTTGGTTTGGTTTTAACTCGAAGACGTAATCAACAAGAAACTCCAAAGAATTCAGGAATTATAGAAGAAACCAGAACAGTCTTTTATTAGCTGAAGAATTAACCGTGTATAATGAGTTTCTTTTAAGAAGTCTATAACAATGTAGTGCTTCTGAATGAATGTGTTCTTGATTAGCAAAATACCCCATAATCACAGGAAAGTTAGTAGGACACATGGTTTTATCCTTTTGTCTAGAGTCTCTTTTTAAGCACCTGATATTATTCTCTAAAAACATGCAAAATAAGATATAATAAAAAAAATTATATGGTAACAATAAAAAATCTTTCTCAGGAACATTTCTAACTTCTTATATTTGTGCCAGAAAGGTGATTTTAACTTGGGAATGGGGGAATGGACAAGCAGGGAGTAGGTAGGTAATTTTACTAAAAAACCAGCTGTGTTGTTCTATTTAGCATGTGCAAAACATGTTGATGTCTTGATTATGAGGCAAATTTTAAAGGTAACCAGTACCAGTTAGCACTGATCATCTTAGTAATTCTGAAATATAAGTGAGAACAGAAATTATGAAGATTCAGTAAATTTGAAAGTCTTTTTAATTGGTGCATAATTTTATATCCCTGACTACTAGAATTAATAAGGTCAGGGTTTCACACATGGTCTCTAATACATTTTGTGGCATACAGTGTGGAAGACATAATTGTATGTCTTTCACTTTTGCATATTTCTATCTTATTTTCATGCTATTGAAAAGGCAATTAATTCTTTTCTCTTTCTTTTTTAGTGTTAGTTTTACTATATATATCCTACTTAAACTGTTTCTGTTTTCCTAATGGTGACTTTGCAGTTCAGAAGAATAGGAAACAAGAGAACTAGAAAACTGCTGAAGTGGGGTTGGATGTAGCTTTTTTTCGGTAAGACTCAAATTTTGTGGGAGACCAAGCCCAGCCATCACAGGGCTCCACAACCAATATTTTGTACTACTGGTCTGTTTAGAGGCTTTGAGGGGCAAAAATCAAGGCTTATGTGACTAGTCTTTATACTCCTGCATATGGAGGGAAAACCACTGAAAAAGTATAAACATTAACCTAGCTTTTCCATGTGATGGCCTCATGTCCTATTTTCCACTGAACATGGTCCAAGCATAAGTTATATGGCTCTTGATTTCATTTTCTCTCTAACTTTTCTGATGTCTTTTTGGCTGACTAAAATACTCTGAAGTACTAAATCTTCTTGACCTCAGTTATATACACTGGTGAAGGGAGATGAAGCACACAGTGGACTTTTGTGCTAAGAAACATGAAGAATACTGTGCCTTCACTCGTTGATCTTTCCTAAACCGTTGCTGTCTTCCAGCATATAGTGTAAACATCTGTAAAATATTGCAAGCTGAAAATTGATGGGTGGGACAAGTCCTGATGAGGCAGTCCCAAGCTGCAAATCAAGGGCCTGTTTCCTATAGCAAGAATCAAATATGGTAAAACAGTGCTTCATTCAGGTTTGACATTAATGCTTTCATTTCCAGCACCACCCAAACAACGTCCTTACTTGGTAAACTCTGGGTAAATTCTAAGTACAGAATAATAAGGTAGTTGTCATTTTTTCATTAAAGAATAACGTATGCTTTGATGACTTAGAAGAAAAGCTAAACATACTTTTCCTTAACCTACTTATTTCTAAAATTATAATCTTTCTCTAAGGGATATTTTCACTCTATGGTAGACTTTACTCCTTTAGCACTTATTTTTTTCACTTTTATGTAGAGTTTACATCAGGGACAGATAGGGATAGTTTAAATGTGTTCACAAGATAGGAGATATTTAGGCTTAGATACTTCAATCTGCATGTAAAAAAAAAAAAAAAAGAGGAAAAACAAGAAGCAAAACCCATTGGAACTCAGGAAGTCATGCTTCATTGACAGGTTCTTCTCCTTTCCCTTCTCCTGTGGATGCAGGTGTGTTATTCTTAGTAGGACACAGAGGTTGTGTGATTTAACTAGTTATATGCTTTTGACGCTGTGCAGTAAGCTGCAGATTCAAACTGATGTTCCACCACAGCTCAGCTCAGAAAGCCTGAGAATGAGAGGCAACTCAGCCTCAGGGTAACTCTGCTTTTATCTTTCTTCCGTTCTGCAGATTTGCAGAAATATTTCACTCCGCTTAATATTTTCTTCTCAATATATGTAAAGGACTTCTCTCAAACAAAACACAACAATAGGGATACAGATGCACTCTGCACAGAGATCAGATGCTGCCTACCATGATGGTGGAGTCAACACTTCCTAGACATTCTTGTGCATTTTGCACTTATAAAGGGAGACCAGTTTATTCCCTTGAAAATGGCCAAAGTTTTTGTTTTGAATAAAAGCGGTCCTTTGAATATAGTCCTCTGCATATTTCTGCAGGAATGACTCATGGAAAGAGCCACTTCTACTGTTTCTTAATATAAACATTCTTCTTTTTACCTAAATCACCATCTATTTGATCTCACTGATGGAATGACGTGACAAAAGTCCCATGTCATGGCTCCTAAGATGGAGTTTTTATCTAAGTGACAAAAGCAGCCTGAAGTTCATCTAACAGGACTGTGCTGTAAGGTTTTATCATCTCTGCTATCTCCACTGAGGAGTTACTCCCTTAACTAATACACCAAGGCAGCAAGTTTCTTTAAGGTACCAAAGCATATCTACAAAAAAAAAAAAAAAANATCAGTGTTTTAATTTTGATAAGCAAATAAATGTCATGTCTGCTGAACCAGTACAAAGAAGTAATTTAACTTAGATGGGGCAGGATGAGGTTTCTGTGTGGGAAGTACACTTTTTTGTTCAAACCTGTGATGTTTAACCATACAGCTGTCAACTTTCCTTTAAAACACTCCAATTGTACCATTTTGGTTGCAGTCCTGGAAGTGGGTGGTTGTGACTTTCCTTGTTGTGAGCGGAACCCAGAGCAGTCATATCAGCATTAGGTAATGACACCCTAGAGTTGACAGGCTTCCAAAACCTTTTTGGTCTCACAACTGATACAAATCTTCATAATTGATTTGGATTGTGGGGCTGGTAATACAGCACTGAGTAGCAATTAATGCTAACGTTTTAGTTTCATTTCATTCTGTCAAATACACTTGACACTCTTTTTATGTTTGAGATTGTCAGGTATAAAGCCATGTGTCTCATTATATGCCTATTTGTCACCTCCCTTCAGATCGCAGGCACAAGCGATGCAGGTAAAACCCTCCCAGCTCTTAATGCTTTTAACTCACTGGCTTTCCAAGAAAAATTGATAAAAGATGTGCCTATAGATTCCAGTAAATCAGATCAATTGCCATTACTGCCTCATTAGGAGTAAACACATGGAAAAAAATGTATGCTTCCATTTAAAATAATATTTTTTTTAAAAGGCCTAAATAAAGACACTTCCATTGTTATGGTGCCACTTGGAAACAGAAATATATTTCACTGTGAATTATATATGTTTCTGCTCTTTTAAAACTCGACAAAGTTATATCTGTGCAAATGGAGGGTGGCATTGACACCTGGAATTCCAGTGAGCCAAGACTCCCATACCAGCAGCACCAACACATGTGTCACAGGGCAGTTTACATTTTCCTCTACTGTTTTTAAGGTAGGCTAAGATTCTTTTGGCAATTAATTAAACATATTCACAGATCATCAATTTAATAAAAAAGTATTATAGAAATTTCTCATTTTTCGGTTTCCATTATTTAGTGAATATATAGTCTCATTAAGATTTGGTTTTAATGGCCCAGAATGTGCTAAAAGGCCCTTTTTAGGGTGCTGGATAGATACTGTAATCATTTGATCACTGTGAAGCTATAGGGTTTTTTAGTTACTTTGAAGCTACTGATTCGCTAGCTAGTGTTTCCAGTTTGTAGGGGAAAAAAAATAATGGCCTAGTCAGGGTGTTAATACATGTATTGTACTTTCTCTTTTTGTCAGTGCTGGAAATTTTTATGCATATGGTAAAAAATACTGCTCTTGCTATCTCATCTCACACACTTCGACTTGGGGATATATCAGTGTCAAATAGGACATGACAGTTTCAAAGAGTACTTGAAAGGTAAACCTGTGGCATGACAAATAACGTAAGAATGCCTGATCCAAGAGATCATGAAAAGCCTCTAACAAGTGTGTGAATCCCTGCCATCCAGATTTCTGTCTCTGCATAATAGGGGTTTGCATATAAGATGGAAAGAAACTAATAGCACAAATCCCATCTCTGTTGAAAGGTTCATGGATGTGGGTCCGACAGACCCTGTATTGCTTCAGTAAGGAACTCTTTCAACCTCAGAGACTCAAGTGCTGCAATCAGGGGCTCTCCTTTTCTGAATATTCCAGGCACTCTTTGCTGTTTCAAAGCGAAGGCAGGCAGGAGAGCTGGCTGGGGCTGCTCTGCCTCTCCTCGCATCGTGCTTCTTCCTTTGAGTCCCCATGTGGGCTGGGCCAGCAGGATTCACATTGCTTGTGAGCCTGGTGCTCAGGAGGTTTATTAAGCAAATAAACTGAGCAGAGATACCTGAAAAAATTGCGAAAATAGCTATTTACCAAGACATTCCTGTCTCAATTTTCAGAAGCTGAGCAACTTTCAATAGATTTTATCATTTATTGAACTGTGAAGTGTAGTCAACGATTGAGAGCAATGACTGAGATTCCTTAAACCCATTTTGTCTGTTCACTCATACACTCCATTCTTAAAAAAGAAGTGGAAAACTGAAATTCCACTATAAAATATTGGAAAATTTGAAAATCTAGAATCTGAAAATAAAGATCTAAAAGCTTTTCTTTCCATATTTTTTTTTTCTTTTTTGTTTGGTTGGTTGGTTGGTTGGCTGTTGTTGTTTAAAGCACAAAGCTGTTCTTTGAAATACACTAACTAGCACTATTGCCTTGTGCACTTTGAAAGCTTTCAAATTGCAAAAACATTAACATGCATTAAACAGTTAATTAAAAGTTAGTCTTGACCCACTGGCTAGGCAGTTTCAGTCTTCTAGTACTTCATAGTTCTTTCCTCAGGATATGTCAGTTGTGTAAACTTTTCAGCCTAGCCTGCTTTGTTCCATGTTGCTTTGCACTGTCTTTAAGAAAAAGAAATGAAATACTACTTTCACTGTTACCAAGTAGCTGACTCTTAGTTGTGGGACTGCTAAAGATCCACGAATATGAAGGTCAGTGTTTTAGATCTTTTTGTATTTTGCATTTGCTAGGGTTGTCTGTGCAGTGTTTTTGAGTAGGTGGTTGCTGTCACAGCTTCATTACAACCTCTTAATGTATACTACGCCACATGAATGAGTCTTCTGCAAATGGACACAGGCTGTGGTGGGAGGGGCATGAATTAATACATTATTATATAATTTTAAGTCTCTCTAATCTCTCCTTTTTATGCAAGTTTAGCAATTTTACAAAATCTCATTTGAGCTAAATCATGTTAAAAAGACTCTAATAACAGCTTTATTTCTTTGTATTAAATCATATTTTATTTAAAAGTCATAAGCACCACAAAAACATTATTAAATAACATTGTGATGTAACTATTAGGAATTCACTATATTCTTTCTTTCTCTGTACCATGCAATTGGTACCTGCTAGCAGAACTAATCAAATACAAAACAGATAATAGAAGTTCACAACATCACTGTGTCTACACAGCTATATGTGCTATAGTTGTATACATGCTAATGTTATAAGCATATGTACATACTGTGGTGCATTACTGTTACTGCATAATCCTTTCAAAAGCAAGATTCTTTCCCCAAATGATCTCCTGCTGGCATTTATCAGTTTTATTCTTTTTATGATTGATACTTTTTCTATGAAGTGCCATTTGGTATATAGGACTTTATGGATTTAACAGTTTTACTAATTTGAGAGGTTTCCTCCGCACAATAAAATGGCTCAGTACGATGAAGGAAGTATCATAAATTAATTGACTTGTCACCTATCAGAATGTAATCCAGCAGTGATTTCATTATTGTGGTTGTTTCCCTTCAATTATCTGCAAACTTAAAATGCTACATAACTTCCCTGTATCAAATGACAGAGGAAAAAATGCAAACATGACTGGATTTCGCAAATAATCTTCAGATTGTTTGTGCTCCACATTAGTTTTTATTCCTTAAGGAAAAGCATTCCTTGAGATAAACTAAACACTTCTAAGAGTATTTTCAGTGAGCTTGGTCTCCCTGGAAGACAACAGATGAGATAACATAAAATTTCAGTATTTGAACATGTAACTGATGCTATGGAGGGCTGCATGCATCCAACATGATATGGTTTCTCTGTAAGACACTTCCTTAAACTTATTGTTAGTGGGATCATCAGAGTTGTATAATATACAAACTGTTCTTACTACTGTATCTAGAAGGATATAGGGTGAGTTTTCAGCATACATGACTGTATTTTTCAAGGCCTGTAGAACTGACATAAAATTGAGATGCTAAATTCTCCCTGGTGTCCTCTGCAAACTAAAATGCTATGGCTTTATTCACATATTTACCCAAAAAAGGGAGTAGCTGTTTAAAAAGTAATTCTACTTTCACCTGTTGTGAAAAGGTAATTTAAACAGTCTTGTGCTGAGATGAACCTGGAAGACTTATGTGATTTGTTACCACAGCCTAGATACAGGATGGTGATTTCTTGAACAGTAAGTTTTTAAACTTTGAAATCAAGTGAGTATTGTGAGGTGCGCTAAATTCTCTGGGATTCTGATTGCCTGAAACTCTAGTGGGAAGTATGAGAAATGCTATTGCTTGGGATGCTGTAGCTGAACTTTCAAAATAAAAATATACAGTTGTACCCAATTGAATGAAAGTTCCATCTCTCTGCACTGAATGTTGTGCTTCATATAAGATTAGTTGCTGGCACTCCTTTAAGACTGCTTGACATTCTGGTAAAAAAGTATCTCTGGAATAGGCATCAGGACCAGTCTCTTGTTTTGTATTACAGTCATACCTGGACGCTGGTGACCAGTTCAGTTGGGAATCTGCTTGATGATACACAAAGAGTTTGTGGCTTCTTGTATGAGTATTGGAATAGACATTAGATGGATATAGCTTTCAGACAGATAAAGAACTACATAAATTCATACCCAGAGTGACATCATGGTGCTACATTTTGAGTCCCATTCATTAAATCTTACTCAGTGGTGCAATAAGTTCCATTTAACCTCTCAGAGTTCTCTTAGCAAGACACCAAATATTGATTTATGGGCTTCGGATACTTGAACATCTACTGCCTTCCAAAGTAAATCAATCCTGTTATTCATTATCATGTGAGTTTAAAAGCTCTACTTTTGGTTAGTCTGAATTAGCCAGATTTCAGTTTCTAAATGCTAAACTTTCTATATACATGTAAGGCAGGTAAATCATTCTGGTATCTCTTTTTCCCATGGTTTTCAGCATCCTTTTAGAAACGCAGATGCCTGACCAACATGTCCAGCAGGTTGCCCTAGAGAGTACAATAATACTTCAACAGAAGATACATGAAAGTTGGTGGAGTTTGCCAAATTCTAGTCTGAGTGGTAGAGAAGGATTTGTCTTGATCACTTCTAGATTTCTTCCTGTTAAGCGGCTTCTTTAATCCAGAGACTGCAGGAAGCTTATTTCTTAATTTTTTCAAATTACTTATAAAATTAGTGTCAGGCTACTAAAAAATTATTGCATCATAAGATCATGTCTCAGCAGGAGCCACAATTAAACAGACACAATTACATGTTTTAAAATCAAATAGACAGTAACTGAACTAACTTCGTACCCCCATGGTCCCAAGCCAAAGAAATTCCTAATGATATACAGAGCCTGAAAAACTGAAGGGGGCAAGGGGGAATAGATGTTTGCTTTTCTTCCTTCTCCAGGGATGTAGCTTTTACACCTTTCCCGAGCTATCTTTAACCTGAGAGCAAAGGAGTGTCACAGAAGATAGTAAAAAAAAATTGTCCTAAATTATGGTACCAGTTTATTTATATCCCATATTTTAATCTTTAAAATCACTAAAATTAAATAAAAGTAAATAAAATATCTCAAGTAAACTATTGGAAAGCAAGCATCAGGTCTATTTTTACCATTAAGAAACTGCATAGAATTATATAGGAGCACACAGCTACCAGATCATTGCACTACAAATATACAAATACAATATTTAATCAGATCTGAAAAACAAATGTAGTTGTGTCAAGTTATTCTTTCTTCCTGAGCTTTGCTTTCACATGCTGTATGTGGCTACCTCAAATTATTCACATGCACTAATTCTAGGTTTCATTCATGAGTTTGTAAGATGAAAAGAGGTTCAAATACCAGAAAAAATGGATACACCTGATATACATTCAGAGTGAACAAGCATTGACTGTTTCATTACCACTCTGAGCCATGATCACTAATAAAGATTTACTATATTTCTGGCATTAAAATAGGCTAACATGTGCAAAGCATATCTTCTGAATTAATTCCATGGCAAAAATGTTTCCATTAGGCTGTGTTTGGATGGGGACAAGCTAGAAATATATCTGCAGCAGACCATATGTCTGAAAGCTTACATTTAAAGTGGAAAAAATCAGGAAAAATTGAAAGTGCCTGTAATTTTCCTGGTAACATCAAAACGTGTTTGTAGTCACACGTTCAAAATTTTTGAAAAGGTTGATGATTATCTTCTGCTTAAATATTTACATTTTTGCTATAAAGAAGACTTTTCACTGATCACTCATTTTGTTTCTAGTTGTGTAATACGGTAGTATGAATGGCACAAAATAATAAGATACATGCTGTATCAGAGTGATCATAACTGATTAGGTCAGTGTCATCTGAGAACATACACTTCTTTTTTATCTTTTTTCTTTTGTGTGTGAATTGTATAAAACACACAATCTACACATACAATTCTCGTATGTCATACAGCAAATAGTTAAGTGGTTTATGGAGAGAATGAAAAAGAATCTTTTATTTCTGCGATCTGGTATCATTGAGTTTACTTCATTTTCAAAATAATATCAAGCAATGTGAATTTTATGAAGGCAAAATTCTGAAAAAATGAAATTGCATGAGTTAACTTTGTTGGCATCTCAGCTAGAATAGTATTTTATTGCTCCCCTTCAGCCTAACATTGGTATACATATCTTTGCAGAGAAACAATCTGAAAATATCAAACAGAAGTTCCGAAATGTAAAGTCCAAGCCAAGATAAGTTTTAGCTATGAAGGATAATAGTAGCACGCAGGTGTCTCATTGTTACAGGCCATCAAAATCCACAAATGTGCAAAAGAACAAACTTAATATTGATTCATCCTTTATTCACTCACAGCAGCATCAGGATGCTCAAGTTATGTCTCAATGTAGCTAAATTAACTGAACAAAGTTAGACCAATGTTAAGCTACAGTGGGATCAAAATGCCACCTTCGGTGTTCATAACACTGAGTTCTAAGAAAAATCATTTCAAAGTACTTCATCCTCATCAATGTATTCTACCTTTGATTTGTTTGAACAGTCATTTAACATGATGATTAACATCTAGCACCTTTATTTCTTATCTATTGTTTATTATTATTATTGATAACAATTTTTTATTTAACAGATAACATCTTTTAGTTTTTAAAAGCAGTAAGAACTGACTTGGTTTTTCTATTTATGTGAGACACAACAGATCAACAAACAGGTAAAAGCAACAGAGAGGAAAATAATGAAGAATAAAAAGATCACTTTCTTTGAGATTACATAATCTCTGTGTCCAGGTTTTGACTAGTGAATGCAAAATCTGCTCCAAAGAAAGTAAAGAAAACACCGACCAGCACTTTGATATGCACTGCAAATATCAAGCAAGCTATTTGCTTATAAACATGTCATCTTTCACTAGCACTTTTCATGCTCTTAAGGAAATCCTGTTTTGTGTAATGGAAAGTGTCCATGGTAAATTATCAGCTACCTACAGAAAAGTATGGCCTGCAAAAAAAAGTCTTATCCAGCTAAACAAAACAACAAACAAACAAACAAAAAGAACACTTTGAGGGGTGACAGTTAAACTCCTGTGGGAAAATTCTCCCCACATACTCAATTAGAATTGTTTTAAATTTATAGGTTTGTTTTATGTAAAAGTAGCTAGGTTTAGATATCTCAGTAACAGAATACACTGCCATCTACTTTCCCTTCGATAAGTCATAGAAGTGGGTAATTTTTTTCTTCTTAACTATTTTATATTTGCTGAAACTTTGACTTCAGGATAACTCATCCCATTTGGAGAATTTACACTGTACTTGCCAGAAGAATTTAGTCTTTAAAAAAATTCTGTGTATGAGCACCAAAAAACAGAGATGGGAGGGATAACAGTGGTGTCATTCTCTCCCTTGGTTTCCTGTTGCTGTTCCAGCTACTGCTAAAGAACCAGAATATTTTATAGTGTGTATGTGTGTGTGTTGACATCTTTTCTTGGTAGCTTGATGGAATGTGATTCAGATGTTTACTCTGATTTTTTCCACATCTCTCAAATCTCAAAGTGACTCGACTCTTCATTAACAGTCTGTTTAAAGTGTTGGGCACTGTAGTGTCTCCTATCTCTCTATAGTGTTAGCTTGATAGGAAAATGCTAACAGCAGTCAGAATATTTTATAATCCATCAGTTACAACAGTCACTTTAAAATGGACTTGTAAACTCAAGTACTAATTAGAACTTCAGCTAATCAGGGTTTCCAGCATCTTTTGACCCATTTTTTACTTCTCCACACATTCGAGGTACTGAGTCTGAGAAGCATCAGAATTCCCCATTCCACGTCTTGTGATTGCAGAGTAAAATTAGCCTTTCATTTTCATTTCAATTACTTACATCAGGAATGTCTTTAAGAAAATAAAGCAAATAATTTTTTTCCCCACAAAGTTATTTTGCGTCAAATGAAAACAAAGGAGGTTTTGGGTTTTAATGGAAAATAAAAAAAATTCCATTCTATTCAGAAGTAAACCTGGTTGTTATTTTTTACTGGTGCATCAGATCAAACTGCAAACTGAGATGCTGGCACAGGAGCAATCAGGGGACCATGCTGAACCCTGTGAGTGAGGATGTGTAGGGAAGGACAGAGGTCAGTTGGAGTCATCCTCACTGGGTGATAAATGTGCTCCTGAGCTGCAAGGCAGCCTGTATTTGTCTATGATCCCTGTCACAATCTCATGGTAAATTTACCACTCGGAGATTATAGTTTTTGGTGTCCTCCACTGTACAGTGAGCAAGTGTCACTTTGGCTCTCCTGTGAGGCGAAGGAGATAAGTGTCCATGATTAATGATGTGGACACTATCTAGCAGCAGGAGCCCATCAACGTGTGACAACTTTCTATTCCATGGGCATTAAACTCCTAAATGCTGTCACAGTCCTGCAATAGATTGTAACAGACAGCATGGAATGAGAAACAGGAAGGAGTATCATAAACATTTTCTTTTCCCTTAAGTAGATGAATTTTACTAGTCGTTATTTTTACCTCCGTTATGTTAGACCCAAAAACATGTTTGAAAAAAGGTCAATTTCCTCTGCCTCCCAAGCAACCCTAACCTATTCCCTTCTGGCTGTTCCTGTGGGAGTGTGATCCTTACTGTGCTTTGTTTGCTAGTTTATTTTCTTACAAACACGGTCAACAAAGGCCAGTGCTTCTCTGAGACTGGGACATTTATTAACATAATTGCTGCAGGAACATACAGCTTTGGTCCTGGCTAGATTTGATAGAAACAGTGGATAGTTCTTTCTGTTCTGAAGTCCCAGAATTTGCAGGTATTTTAAAAGACAGACTTTTGTTGTTGTTTCTTTCTACAGATGATCTTCTTTTAAGTCAAATAGTGCTGGCACAAAAAACCTTGAGAGTGGAAACCGGTTTTAAAGATCTTGACATGTTCAAGTATTTTGAACAAAATACTTATTATTTCCTCTATAGCTACAACCCCACAGATAAGAGCATGAGGAAGCTGAAGTCAAATAGTCAGGTGACCATATTAAAGGGAGACTGTCTGAGCCTCTTTGAAAATCTGGAGCTGGAAGGGGGCTGAGGTCAGGGGCCACTGTGCCCTCTGTGCCCATGTGGTCCCAGCAGAGCTGCTGCCACCCCGGGGCTGCTGGGGTACCTGGCTGTGCCATCCACGGACAAGGCAAGGATGGGTGCTGTTCAGGGAACAAAGGCTCCTGCTTCTGAGCATTGCCTGATGAGGAGGGCATGCTGGAGGGAGGGGAGAGATGACAAGAAAGGGGAGGCTTTGGCATTCATCAGAAGTGGCTGATGGTAAAAGGGAAAGTTTGTTTTGCTCTGGCAAGAGAGGCTATGAGGGGGATGGCTCTCAACTCTTCGAGTTCCCCTAGAGAGTTTCATCTAGGTCTTGAAGACACAAATGAGCTTTAGTAAAGTGCAACATCTGTGCAGCAAAATCTACAGCCCTTTCCTCCTAGTCTAAAAATCTCTGAGGCTGGGGAACGCAGCACATCCCTCAGGGGCACTGCCTACCTAGAGCATGGCTGTTTCTCCTGCTGGTGCTTTCACACACACCATCTTACACTTTTCATTTTGAATCACACAGCTGGTTGTCAGAGGTGCAGTGCTCCCTGAGAAAGAGTTAATCTTGAAAGAACAACTTCTCACAACCATGCTTAATAGACTCTTAGTTTTCCTAAGAGTGCAGAAATGTGCAGTTAGACAGCTGAATTTTAAGTCATTGTGTCTGTTTTCTGCTCAATCTACCTTTTTTATTTATGTGGTACAGCTGTGGATGAGTATGATACAGAGCATTATATTCCTTCTCAGGTGTGAAAAAACAGCTCCATGAGTTATGAACATGCCATCTTCACTTGAGTGTATTGATGCATCCCATATGTTATTGACTTACGAAATGAATACTGACTGTAAAGAAGAAACATAATGGATAAAATAGTTCAGGAAGATCCTAGTGGTAAAATTTGCAAACAAATTTGTTCCATTTTTTCCAAAAATCATGGAACACAGTCCTACCTGTGATTTTGATACTCTAAATTTAAAGGTCAGCTGCAAAATTCAGATCCCAGTTCCTGCATTTCGTATAGACTTATAGTCAGGCTTTTTCTACCGATCTGCCCCAGAACTTTCATTAAATACCTTGTAGCAGAGAGAAAGTAGAGAAGGGAAGAAATCACATCCCTGTAGCTTCTCATGATTATTTTTGCCTTCAGTAAAGAACTTAAAAGCAGATTCAGAGATCCCAGCACTCCAAAACATCTCTTTGGGCAGGAGCACAGTAAGACAGGCTGGGACTCTGTGGAGGAGTTACGTGTGGTATCTGACACATCGTCTACCACGGAAATAAGTAGCACAGGACCCCTTTGGGAGTTGCACCTGCCAAAAGCTCTCCCAGCCTCTAATCATTTTCTTGATGAAAAGAAGTGTAAAAGAAGAAAACTGTCTTCTGGTTTTGCTGCTTCTCTGACTGGAAGAAACTATCAGAGATAGATTCTCCGAGGCACTGAAACCTTGTTTTGTACCCTTAGGCACTAAAACCCAAAGACCCTGGAATTGTTCAAATACAATATGAATAAAAAAGCACCTGCTTTTTGCCACCAGAACAATCTTGTGTTTGCATAAGTTAAAACTGAAACAGTATCCTTAAATGTTGAGAATTCAAGGAGCTTTATTAATATATCCCACTATGCAAAAAATCTTTCACAAAAACCATTTCTCTCGGTGGTCTGAATGAGCAGTTAAACTGGAGTCATTACCTCACTGCTTCTAAACGCAGATATTTTTTGTTATTGTTGTTTGAACATATTAGCACAATAATAATATCATGCAAAATTTAGACATTGTGAATTCTGAATGTGTAGCACCCTATCTGGACTTTCTGGAGACACAGCCAGCAATAATATTGCAATAGTTTAGTACGCAGCTATCCAGGCTGGACTGCTATTGGTAACAACAGCTCAGAAGGCTAACTGTGGCCTGCCCACAAGAGCTACCTTTGTCAGCAAGAAAAGTGCTTTTAGGAACTTAATGTGGCTCTAATGTGTTAGTTGCACCAGCCCCAGGCCCTGGGTGATGGGTTCATTTTGTTACAGAGGGCAGAGAGAGATGGAGCATGGAGGCTGATTTTCAGAGCAAAGGCAGCCAATGTAAGAGAAGTGCTAGAAATTTAGAGGAAGAGACTGTGTGAGAGTGTTAAGCCAGGAATTCCTTTGATTCTGTCAATCAGTTTCCAAAATGGTGTATTCAAATTTCTCAAAATGCGGAAGTGACTTGGGTGATTCTGGGGGGAGGGGAGTAAGTCAGGGCAAATTATATTCCTTCTGCTGAAATGTAATTCCAGCGTTCTTTCACAGCTATAAATCTCCCTCAGAAAGCTTTGAAAGTCTTTTTGAGTGTTAAAAGCTTGGGTGGTCAAGGTCAGGTGAGTTCCTTCCTCCCTCTTTCCCCAGACAATGAATACTTTCAAGAGGCCTACCCTTCTAGTTAGGTTTCGTTATCTGTACTTTTTATATCCCTCTCCCTACAGGAAACAAAGCAGCACATACAGCCAGCTAGGGGCTCCATCAGAGGACTGCATAATTCCTGGCACAGATTTAAAAGGGAAAAATCCTTCTTTTCTTTCCTTGCACATTCCCAGGAGACATGATCAATATCTAGTCAACCCACACAGACACAGATCCATTCACCCCTGTATGTGATGATGCTGTCTTCTGAGCCATACCTGAGAATATCATGTTGCACAAAAAACAAACACCAACAAACACTTTCCAAAAGAGTAAAATACTCTGATCTTAAAATGCTGAAAATCTTCCCTTGTCCATATTCAGGTCCTGCTCCATTCCACTTTTCATTCACATGTGTCCAGTTTTGAATACCTGTTTTGATTTGTGAAAGAACATCACACACTTGGCATTTTGGCAGAGAGCAGCTTGAAAACACTGGCTTGCTCCACCAGGGTTTTTAAAGGCACAGGATGATGTTCTGAAAGGAAGTTATACCTGCCTTTCCCACTGGTTACCTTAAAAATCTCCTATATGCCTCCGTAAAAATGCTGCACATTGCTGTGTTTCTCAAAGATTAAACGGAAGTCTGCAGCATGTACATCACATTAATGCCTTTAATTTTTAAAATTCTTGTCTTCCTTTCATGGTCTTATATTGATAGCATTTCTGTTACCTTGAAAATGGAGGTCTGATTATTAGGACCCTTCCAAGCCAGGTCTTGAGATGCTTGTTCGTATTATGAAATAGGGCCAAGGTTTATTCACAATTACCTGCCATGTTGAATATGATTTGTTCTGATCTACACTGACAGGTCAGTTATGGTCATCATTATGTCAAGTCCAAATGCAATAAAATTTCATAATGAAGGTAAGTGCACAGGCAGTGAGTTTAAAGCAACAGAGCGTACCATTTGTTGTACACGTAAGAAGAGGTATGTCATGGAACTGTGTGTACTGGTCATGCAGAAGGAGATTGTAAAGGCTGTGAATGGTCAAAACCTTTCTGTACTTTATAGCTAAATCCCCATTAAAGATGAGGTTTTATTATCAGCGGACTGTTTTTAAGAGCTGCTGTTCTTTCAGTGGGGTTTGAGAAGCAAGGGCATTCGTGGCTGCAGTAGGTATCTTCAAAGGATGAACTTTCAGAAACTGCCTGGGTTTCTGGACCTCTCAGAAAAGACATCACAGCTTTCACAAGAGTTGGAATAGTGCCAGAACTACCTGTCTGCAGGATTTATTCTTGGCTCTACAGAGAGTCCTACCTTGTAAATCTAAACTGAATTAAGGATTGGATCCTAAATTCCTTTGTTTTCAGCAAGACTTTGGATCTAAATAACCCTATATATCAGGATTTTAGTGGTGGACAGTCTAACTTATTGAAAAATCTTGGCAGTTGTGGCATCATGCCAGTAACTGATCAAATCAAAAGCTTCAACTTCTGACATGTATCTACAGAAGAGCCTTTTTACCCTCTTTTTTTCTCTTCCAGGAAAGAATCCAGAATATTTACAATAGATAATGTTTTCTCCAGTTCTTCCTTTCATTTTTCAGGTGTTAGGATAGTTTTAACTGGACCTACCTTGATTTTTTCTTTCTTTATTCCTATGCAGCATTTCCTCTCTTACCTAGATCTCAGTTTCTATATGGGTTGTTATAGTCAAGGCAAATATCTGTTTCTTAAAGAAGAGAGTATCTGTTTCTTAAAGCCAGGTTTTCTTATCGACAGGTTTGTAAGTTTGGAAGACTAAATCTGGATTTCTGAATGTGTGGTGCTGGCATGCATATATACTTCCTGATCTCAGAACTCCTCAATTACAATATATATTTGAAGTGGTCTGTGTAATGAAGTCGTAAGAATAGAATCACCATTTTCATAGCTGAAGTCTCCTATTCTATGGATGCCCAGCAGAAGATAAGTTTGAATAGATCTCTTTCACCATGTCATCAAAATGAAATGTTTCCAGTAGAGAACAAAAGACCAGCGGTACCCAAATTGACATTTTGGGGATAAAAACAAAAGAATTTTATGTGATCAAGATGCTCAGACAAAAGCATGACATACATGAATGAGCAAGCTATAAAAACTTGCTACATATTGTTTATATTTATGTTTGCTCTTGTCTAAATTTAGATTTTTCTTATAATATGGCGGTACAAACACATCTGGCAAGGCTCTTCTGCAGGGTATCATTACCTGCATTTGTTAAAAACTGTGAATATTTTTGCTCTAAGTTTGCTCTGGCTTAAAGTAGAACTGTTCATGGTAACTATTCTGTGTCTGAAAGAGTGTTTTAGTGAGCCTTAGTCCCAGGCTTAAAGTCAAACATGTATTTTGGTGTTTGAGTGACTCAGACAAAAACCACTGTCTTCTTAAAACAAGGTCATTCCTACAATATGATCTGTTGGCATGATAACCATTCTAACATGCCCAAAGTTTAGCCAGCCACCTGGATTTGCTTCGTTTGACTCTGTGACTGGTGGTTCACAAAAAAGAAGTTATATGGCCAACATCCACCTCATTTCCAACGTTGTGACCTTGGCTGAGCACAGTATCTGTCACAGATTTGTAGCAAAACCCCAGATCTCACCTCTGATCTGGCTCAGAGTCACCGGTCCCTCTCATTGGCCTCACCACACAATTGATACTCTGGGGGTGCTGTCAGTCCAGTGTGGTCGCAGTATTCGCAAGCTGGGTCCCCCCCCCCAAAGTCTTGCAGCAATTCCCATCTTTGATTTCACTGGGAAACTGCCATCATCCTACTGTGTTGTCAGGTCATTTCTAATTACTATAGAGTATTTGCAAGGGAATAGAAGCAGATATTTCTGTTCTGAGTGTGCAAAAACCCTATAGAAGATTAATATGTACAATTGAAAGGGAAATCCAGGTGCTCTCCCGATGGTTAGGAGGAAATTCCAAATGCCAATAATGTTATTTGAGTGGGAGAAAATAATTATAGGGTGTGCTTCAGATTTTTCCTTTGTTTCACGTAATCATTTTCTATTTACTCCTTTTAACTATTGAGATGTTAAAGGCAAAATCTGAGTAATTTCCTTTTCTGTCATACCCAACAAAACAGTAGGAAAATATATCATGTTTTTAGGATAAAGGATAATAACGGCAGGTCTTAAGACTGGTGTCAGGCTAGTAAGCGAACCACATGTTAAAAGCTCTGCTGCACTGCCAAACACAAAACTCATCCACTTTCTGGTATGGCTCCTACATGCAAGTCAGAGTGCAAATTCCCCACTCATATGTATTGACAGTTGAAAAATAGGCTGGCATTTGCATAGGGGGAGCAAGTACGGAAATTCTCAGCACAGACTCACAGAACATACTAAAATAAATGTCCAGTTGCAGTAAAAATGTAGAGGAACTAGGTGACCCTCACTCTAGTTTTGATAAAACCATGTTTAAACAGGTCAGGGAATAGTTCTACCACTCCGTTTGCACCCCACATTTCTGTCCTTAGCTTCAAGTGGGAAATGTCACCAGCACCTCCAAGTACATAAAAAATCCTTGCCTGTTTCTACTGCTGGCAGCTTCTTTAGTCTGCACAGATGGGGCACTTCTCTCTGAAAAATCATGCCGTAAATTGCACAGACAGTCAGCTAGCTGTTGTGATTCTGTCCTTGCTGCCCATTTCCCACTCCTTTTCCGAAGCAGTGTAAAGAAACTCCTCTGTTTCTACTGAAAACGAGAAACAATTCTTTCACTCTTTTTTCTATGGCTATTTAATAACCTCCTTTACCAAAGTTTACTAAGTAACAGTGCTGTCTTCACCACATGCAATTATTCAGAACTTTGGAAAGAAGTTGTTTCAGGAAGTCTGTCCTGCTACAGGGGACCCAGATACTCAGTGTCCCTTGGAGGAAGTGCAAACCCAACAGATGCCTGCTTCATCCAAGAACACTGCTGCCAGTTGAGTGTTTCCTTGTAAGCAACGTGTGCATGTGCAGACCTATGTTCTAAGACTCTCCATGGGCTTCATTGTAGCTGAAAAGCTCCTCCATGAGTTTTGTGTGATCTTTGTTTCTCTGGGTGTTTGGTAGTGTCTAATTACACACTGGTAATAAGGGGGAAGTGAATAGATCTTTGCATGACTGTTTATAACTCACTAAGGTTTGCAGCTATGGATGTGTGGCTCTTGGGAGAGACCGTGGACCAGAGCCCACATGGGTAGAGGTTGTAGTTACCTTCTCTGCCCAGACATAACTGCTCTTGGAGCGTGCTCCAGAGGAGCTCAGAGGTGCCAGGGCACATGCCTGGCCCTTTGGAATGCAAGCTTGGGAGTGAGGAAATTTTCCGTTTCATTACAGCCTGGTTCTGGAGTCTTTGCTTTTTATTTTGCTCTCTCATTTGAGACTGTAGATTTAGTACAACTGGGAATTCTGGATTATCTTTCTCTTAGCCTTGCATATTATGTAATAGTGCCTGCTCTTCTGCAACAGTTCTATGGCTTGTTACAGTTATGCAATATTTTAATATCTCTTTACTACATTCTTAGGTTGACAAATTAATAGTCTTTGTCAGAGTTATGTTTAAATGATTTATGCAACACATGCTGGAAAAACATCTTCTGTACTTTTGAAGGGACAGTCAATGCCAGAAATAAGTGAACACAACAATTTCCTTGTTCTTCAAAAGGCAATGGGAAAATTACATTAAACTCCTTTATTGCTCACACTTGGAAGTTCCTAAAGAGGTGGTTTCATTTTCATGTTGATGAACTTTAGGAGTAATATCCTGACCAAACATTAAGTAACAGAGACACTCTGGGATACTCAGTCAGTAGCCAAAATACTTTTTCCTTTCCTTTCCACATGACAGAAGTTTCTACTGCATCCACAATTTTAGATAGTTAACTTGTAGTCTTGCTTAAAAAAAAAAAAAANAGAACTTCCTGAATAATCTCCAATGGGCTTTAAACAAATGGGGGCCTGTTTTATCATTTCATTTTGGTTTCATGACAGGTGATTTCAAAGAAGGAATAGGAGCTCCAGGTAGAAAATTCAACAAAATAGATGTATCTAATAAAGTTACTGAATCTTTACAATTTTTTTAAGTTGGTAATAACACCAGATTTACAGCTCATATGTTTTTTAATTATTTCTCTCTGTGATATTTCTGTTTTCTAATGGATTGATGTTTTGATAAAAGGGATTTGTGAAATTTGTTATGTTTCTTCATCCCGAAAAACAGGCGTTCTCTTCAATGCCTTTTTAAAACTGTGGCAAATATGCTAAATTATAAAATTTCATTAGTCCTGCAAATACTATATTAAATTCTAAAGCCAAAATTTTTTAAGATGGTTTCATCTATGTTTCATATCGGTGCTGAAACCAAAAGTCAAATGAGCTTAGTATGCTTACAGATCTCATAGTAAATGCCTTGCACAACTCTGTTCTCAAAGTTGGAGGGTTTAGAGCATGTTTTTCAGCTTTAGATGCATTTTCTTTATTCTGGTGCTAAGGGAAAGTATCGTGCAATAGCATTAGTGTTATGATTTACTGCAGCCCATTAAATCCAATTCATCATCTTACACATTTCCATTGCAGATTGGGTGTCTAGTTTCCTTTGTAGCTCAGCTTTCAAGCATCTTGAAGTAGTGACAAGGCTAAACTACTCACTTGGTTTAAAAACAGGAACTTTATAAACTTTAAATATAATTTTTTATTTATTTTCATCATTATTTGCCTAGATTGAGGAATGGACTTTAAAACTGAGACTGGAAAAGACCTGCCCTTAAGACCAGTAATAAAGTCTTTCGGTCCATTCCTTACGTGGCATGAAGGAACTTTCACTGACTATTTGGCAGTCTGTGTTTTTGGCAGGTTTGTTTCCTTCAGGTTTGTCTGTGAGAAAATTCCAGCAAAGTAAATTATATAATATATCTGAAACTACAAAGCTAGCGAGAAGTGTTTTATGCAGTTTCACTTGCCATGGTTAAATTTGAGTTCAAAGAAGATGCAAGATGTGAAATGGATATGTGGTATTAGAGATTTTTTTAATACACTTTTGGAACATTTATTTATAATAAAAGCATTTATGTGCATTGCAAACCCCTTAATACCAAGTCTGCAAAGGGGACCGTTTAAGTCAGATTAGCACTTGTCCTCCTTATCTCATCAGTATCCCCAGAAATTTTCATTACACATTCATAAATGAAAGAACAATACAACTTGTCAGTCTTGGCATTAACATCCCTGGTTTAGAACAGGTCAGTGAGACTCATCACTGGAGCCAATTTCATTGTTGAACATTTCCATATGTTAATAACAGGAGTAATGGGAAGGCTTATATTGTTATGTGTAAAAAGTAAAATAAAAAGTAAATGGAAAATAATACTGAATTTATGCTTTTTCTTCCCATAGAATAATAATACTTCTTTGCACGGTTTTAAGGTAAAAATGTTTTTTATCGAATAATTGTTTTCTCTTGTGACTCACAAAGAGAAAGTATGGAGGCTGTTACGGAAAAACTGCAGGTCCATTAAATTTACATTCATACCAACGTCAGCATTAAAGACTTTGGGGCTCATTTCTCATTTGCTACAATGCAAATGTATTCCATATTTTACTAACACTTCAAGGCTGTTTTCTACTGCCAGAACTGTGAAAAGTGCCCAGAGGGTAAACAAGAATCAACAATTAGCCTGTAGCCAAAGCCTCCGGCCTCCAGTCTGGATTAGAACTGTTGAGAAAATGTCTGTAACAAGTCCTCAAGATCACAGTCTTTCCAACGTATTATTCTAAACTTGTATTACTATCAGATCTGCAGGGAAAGAATGGCTGTTTGATGGTGAGACAGCAAAGTGCCAGTGCCTGCACCTCCTTTTCCATATTTGTAGGTAACTTTGTAAGTTTTTGAAAGAGTCTTAGTAGACTTTCTCATAATCTGCTTTATTAGCCCACTGTACTTGGCTGATAGCTTGTACAAGTGACCAGTAATACACTCAAGTCAGAGCAGGTGGTTTCTGACATGACCTGTATGTGCTGCGACTGAAGACAGCACGCTTTGGTAACAAAAACCTGGGGAATTCTTAGGTTAATTATTAAGTCTAGGCCCACCAGAAATACATTTTCCACGCAAAATATATCCTCTGTTACTCTTGGATAATGTTTTTCCCATTTAGACTCTCCTAGAACAGTAAAATTCTTGAGTCCTGTTTTTCCATGTGTCAGTCAGCTCCTTCGAAGTCAGAATGAGCATAAATAGCTATCAGCATGTGCTGTGCTTCCTTCCTTGAAAGAATTATAAAGAAAACAGACACTGGCTTGCCCAGTGATTTGCTCTTCTTTCTGTATCCAACCCAAAAAGCCTTTCTAATGGTTTTATCCAACACTTTGGGAAACACAGAGATTCAAAATCTTTTGTCCCACAGAGGAGTTAGGTTGGAGAAGAGGTCTCTAGTATCTCTACATATGGCCACTGAAAATGGATTTCAGCACTTGGAGTTACTGATGTTTGGTCATAGCAAGGGTTAAAAGATTTTAAAAAACTGTCCCATACAAAGAGGGTTAGAGGTGGATTATTTATTTATCTGTTTGTTTATTTAAGGGTTTTCTGATGTGATTTTTTGTTTGGTTGATTTGTGGTGGGATTTTATTAGTGGGTTTTTTAGTTTTTTTATTGAGAAACTAAAACAAATTTTTTTAAAAAATAGGGTTAAAACATGCAGGTCTTATTCAGCAAGTGCCTTAAGGAAATTATATCACAGCACAAAAAGCACATGTTCTTTTTGCAGTCACACCTACCAAATAATAAAAGCTATAGACCTTGACCAAATAAGAGCAGTGGCATGTTCTGAGAATTCTCTAGTTCCTACAAGTCCTGAATATTTTGAAAGAAAGTAGCAGAAAAGACAAGTCTGAGCCATATCTCTAAACTAGCTGTTTCCTTCCTCCTCTCCTACTCATTTCATATTTCCCACAGGAGAGATGGAAACCCTATCAAGTGAGTATCAAATACAGTTTAGAGATTGAGGTATCAAATAAGTAAAAGGGACTACATTCCTGTCATTTTCTGTTGCTGTGATCCTTCTTCTCAAGACTGCATCAGATTTGATGCAGAATATACCAGATACAGCCCTTGTGAGAATAAAGGCATTGAATATTGCAAAGTGGTGCAATGGGAGCCATATATAAATGCTAAGATAAATACAGATTTGATAAATTACTAGCAAAGGCACTGGAGGGAACAATACAAGATGATGCAGTCAGGCTTTTTCATCTCACTCTTATGACCCTTAGAGAAGACATGGCTTTCCAGAACCCTGCACCTGAGGCAAGCTGTTTTAGTCATTTTATACATAATTACCCCTTGAGACCTCATAGATTCTAGGATAATAAAGTGTAGCTGTAGGTCTTTAACTCTGCTGATATACGGATGTCCATTTCAGAATAGGAAAAGATGCAATATGTCCACATTTCTTAGTTCTGATTGCCAGTGCAAATTTGTGTAAATGTACTGAGAAAGCATGGTTTCTGTACAAACTTTAACTTAGCTGCACCTTGTGCCCAGGGTTTAATCCTACAGCTTCTTACACCATAGCAGGGGAGACATGCAAGTTTTTGAGATTTGGACTGAAGACAGCTCTTATCGAGCTGAAGATTTGTCCCAGCTGTCTGTGCTGAGCAGCCATTTACCTTAGTTCTTTGTATACTAGCACTGAAAAGCTAATTTAAAATAAAATATTTCAGGCAGCTAGTGAAAGGACAATGGTCATCTTTGCTCCTGTCATCCATGTTTCTCAGAGCTGTTAAGCAAAGTGATAATTTGCTGCAGAGGAAGTATACTACATAGAATGCATTTTTACAAGAATATGTTTTTTAAGGAATACCTATATAAAAGATGTTTTGTCTTGCATCACTGACTGAAACATTACTTACACTAAAATCCTATTTAAAAGTTGTTTAATTTAATAACACTCATTGTATTAGTTCCCCCTAAAGTAATCACATTGTTGAGAACACACTCTGTGTTCCTTTATTTAATCTGGGAATAAAATTATCCAGTTTTTACTTCAGTATCTCCTTCTTATTTTTTTCTAGAATAAATAAACATGAATCTGTCACTGCAGAGTAGGCACTGCCTATCCTGTTATAAACCTTTTGATTTCCATGTTGAGAGAATTTTTCTGCACAATGATCCTTCTAGAATATTTTTGAAGCACTACATTTTCTTGCTTTCTTGTTTCCCATGCAGATACCTGAATAATCACAGAGACTTCTTGCTGTCCTAGTAGATTATATGTCCTATAAAGTTTTCTGTCCTTCTCATAGAACTGGTAAGGTTATTTATCATGAAAAAGTTATTTAATGTCTCAGGCACTAATGTTAACAATAACATTAGTTATTAATTGTTATTATAGCAACCAAAGCCACCAGTTGCAAGATTTGAACCCCTTTCATATCAGTAAAACACACTGCTCCCCTCTTTGCTGTAAAGTCTTAGTTAAAGGTCTTGACTTATGCACTGTTCACCTACAAGACCATCACTACCTGCTAAACCCTTGCTGTGTGGCCAGACTGTCAGAGTTGCCTCCTATACTTGCATACAGACTGCCACATTCACCAAGGGGCTGCAACATCCACAGCGTAAATATTGGAGATTCTGGCCCCTAGAATGTGGTGGCTTCTTGGGAGTACTAGCCAAAAGACAACAAGTCAAAAAGAAAAAAAAGCAAAACAAAATTAAATCCAAAAACTGTGGAGGAACTGGGTTTTTCACGGACAGATTATTGTTACCTATTCTAGAGCATGGTGACAGCTCTTTGAAACCCAGCTCAATATTATATCAACTCGCCTCCATGTCTCTTTCACTGTGGACCTTCTACAAAGCTGTAAATATGCATATAGTACACTGTTTATGTACTGTACACATATACTAAACATCAACAAAATTATCTCTGTCAAAAAATTAGAAATTCCTGGGTTTATTTACTAGAAGAGAGTGTATGAAATCATGAGATGTAAATGTTGTATGCCTGTCATTCTTAAGAAATGCTGATTTGCATGGTTTCTGAAAGTACAAACTGGTAATCTATTTGAGATACCACCAGCTTTCAGGGGATGTATTTAATTGAAATGTTATTATTTGCAGCTTTCCTTCTGGCTTAGAAGACACCAAGCTTGGTTTTGTAATGTGTTGTATTGGTAACTGGATGCTTCCAGAGGCTAATGAGAAGATATAAAATCACAGTGAACCCAGTGACCATTTCAAATCTAACCCAAGTAAGTATATTTCATTTAATCTTTAGTCTTGTATCTGATCAAAGTAGTTATTGCTCACTTAGTCTGGTATCTATCTGACAAAAACACATGAGAAATGAGTTGACTGTGTCACTGTAATTTGCCAGGCAGTTGTAAGAAATCATCTTCCGAACTGATGTATTTATTCTGTAGCACCTGTGAAGGAGCTAGCAACTCAACAGGAACAGAAATCCTGTCATCATTACTCAAAGGACTGACACACTCAAAGGAAAAGAATAAATACCCTGGGCGTTTTCCTGGTTTCCTTTCCTAAATAACAGCACTTCTTTGTTCAAATAACATCTCAGAGCTTAGTTAAGCAGTGGAGAGAAGGTGGCTTTACGTAGCAGAGGGAAATAGAGCTGCTAGACAACTTCAGAGAAGATGGAAATACATGTATACCCATGTACAGAGCACCCAAGGCTAATTCAAGCTCTGGGAAAAACAAAATACTGGAGCCTCTAGCACCTCTGTGCCCCACCCCCAGCTGTCCAGGAATGTGGTGTAACTTCAAGGTTAAAGATAAGTGGGCCCTAAGATCAGGTTTCTCGTTTGTTGTATAGAGAACACTTAATTTTATTTACCTCTAGCTGATTTTCATCACTGCTGACAGGATCACCGTCAGGAAACAGTCAAGCCCTCTTCTCACTGCTTGAAAGAACTTCAGTGTTTATTTCAGCTTGAATATTCTGTTGCCATAATTCAAAGACCTGCATGTCCAAACCCTTCGTAAAACTGGAAAAGGAAGGCTCCTGACTCAGTATGTTTCTTTAGTACTTTAAGAAGCTTCAACCACCCTGTCCTCTGCCCTGCCAGGAGGGGTACACCCTCTGCCCTGAGTTTTGTTGCCTGACCCCCACACACGGTCACCAGAGCCCCACCAAATGCAGCCCCACAGGGCAGCTTTGCCTCAACTGCAAATTTTCCAAGGACTGAAAACCCAACTCAGTGCTGACAGCTGTTTCAGGCTTGTTAGCTGCAAAGAATTCACGTCTGGTCCAGGGAGGACTTTTTTTGTTTTCCTTTTTTTAAACTAATTCTCTTTAAGTTAGACAAATGGTAAGTGGATTAATATAAACAAAGAGGAAGTAGTCTGTGTGGTATAAAAGCAAACATTATAGATTATGAGCTAAGGGACAGGACTCAAAAGGCAGCAATTCAGCAGCCAAGTCAGAATCACCAACTAAATTTTTCATTACTTACTTTAGGGGTTTTAGTGCCCTCTGGAAGGACATCAACAAGATTTAGACACAGGCATATCACTACTGTAATGAACACTGACAAAAAAATTGAGAAACTGGAACTGGCAATGCATTTGCAATACTTCTTCTTTGGGAATTACTACCATAATTACACCAGTTTAGAAAGCAATACCTTTGTAAGTGCTTTTACCCCATCATGTATCACACGAGGGATTATAGCATTTTAATGACCTTGGTGGCTAAATTGTACAGTATCTATAATAGTATGAAATTTTTGGCCCCATTGAGGCCATAGAAAATCTCCTACTGACTTTGCTGGAACCACACCTAATTTTTCAGGTGTGACCAGCTCCAGTCACAAAAGGGGTTTATATTTCCCTCATACGCTTCAAATAAGAGTGAACTGTTACTTTTCATATACGTATGTTACAAATGCTCTGAATTTTATTTCATGAAAGATGTTATGACATGGAATACACTGTTTCTTCATGAAACATGCACCTTTTAATAGCAGCTACTGAAAGGGTGATATATACATCGCTATTTCTCCTGTTACCAAATAAAATGAAATTCATAGACCTGCTCTTAGCTAACGTGATACACATTTTATGGCTAAATAAGGACTTGAAAATGAAAATCTTCTGCCCTTCTCGTGAGGTATATAGATCCAAATTAAATGAGCAAGTTACATTAAGGCACCTACAAACCTTGAAAAAGGTGTATTGGCTAATTCATTCTTCCTATGGATAATAAACTCACCCATCAAACATCTAGAGAGCAAGCCAAGGAAAGTGAATGTTGCCCTGCCTTAGGTTCCTTTATATGTTTTCTGTTTTCTGAAATTGGGCATGTCTTCTGTAGACAGGACTATAAGAGATTGATAGATGTCTAAAGATCAGTTTGCACATGAAAAGATAATAATTGATCCCTGGCCACTTCATTTATTGTGTTGTGCAACTTCAGAAATAAATCAGAATAACTACTTGAAAAATAAAGGGAAGTAAAAAGAGCTCACTTTCCTTCAGCTTTAGAAAATATATGCTGTGTTAGAAAAGGTGTTAACTGACAACATGTTTTAACTGACATGACAATAAATATGACCAAGCACCAACATTTTCTCCAGTGCGCAAACTGCCTTTGCAAGAGCCTCGAGAGATTCCCGCTGGTCTCTGCAGGATTTGGCTTGAGCTCCTCTGCAGGAATTAGTTTGTGCCAGTGGAAGTAAATAGGCCCTTGGGAATGCTGCTGCTGCCACAGAGGTATTTATTTTTATAATAACTTGTTGACTGGTGCAGAGATAGGAAGTCACAACCACAGCTCCTGCATACAAAACTCCACACCATACATCCTTATCAGTTAGAGCCCTTTGCAAAGACAGAAATGCTAAGGGGGGGGGGGGACACACCTGACTACCAAACACCTCTTGAACCCCAACGGCCACTTGCCACACTTGTGGGAGCAACTTCGTTCCCAGAGCTCTGCAGTGCCTGCTGGTGCCTCCCAGTAGCCAGCAGGCAAAGCCAACCCCTTGGACCACATGGAAGCGCATGATGAGGGCAACAGATCATGGGTTTTCTCTGACTCATACAGAGCCAATAAAACACATTTATTAGGAAGGAGACTCCCTCACTATTTACTATTTCCAGTGGCTGTTCACACTGTGTTATTCAACAGTATTTTCCCTAGCTTGGCCCTTCTTGGCTCCAGCTCCACTGGAGCAGCTCTTCTTCTAACCTCCAAAATTGTCACAAACAAATTAATCTGTTCTTACTTTCAGATCAGGTAGGAAACATGAGGGAAGCACTACTCCCTATTCGCCACCTTGAGGGAAAAGAGAGTAGGTTGGTCAGTGACCATATTTCATTAGTCAAAGAAGAAATGGTATTATTCTCCTTCCCTCACCAGACTCCATCACTCAAAGAAAACTGAAACAGCAATAAGAGTGAAAGGGCCTGTGATAATGACGCAGCACTTTCATATCACGTGTGCTCTTTTATCAGCACTTACAGACTTTTGAACACAGAGTGGAGCCCTGCAGAATTGGCTGGTTTCCACATTTATAAGAGTTGTTTTCTCACTTATTTCCTGTTTTCTTACCAGCAGGCCCAACCACATCCAGAACCTAGATAATAGTTGTGTCAGTATCTCTGCCAGCTTTGTTTAAACTGCCTTTTCTACACTTAAAACAAGCTTGGAGCTCCACTTGTTCCCCTTCTGATACCTAACTTTAGAAAAACTTGACTTGAGGCCAACAATATCTATGAAAGGAGACATAAATCTTGGGCAGAATAGGAAACAGGTAATTCTGCTGCTGTTGCACGTGCTGGAACATAGACGGAGAATTCTCTAATAACTTTCTCCAGCTGCCAGTTACTTGTTCAAAATGAAACACATATACTGCAGGGGGAAGGAGGCTGATGTGTTTCTAGGTTAAAAGAAATGTTGTTGAACATCTGTTTGCCACATGGTAGCCTTAACCAAAATTTTTCCCTCCTCTCAACTGCTGGTTGCCTTGCAATGCACCCCTTGGTTGCCTTTGCCACTCCAGCAGTAGGTTTGAAACTACAGCATGATTACAGAATCTCTAGGCTTCGCTTCATTTTCACCAAGTCCAAACTCTCATTGGAATTTAGCCGAGGAAGCAGTCAGAAAAAGGGACTGAGATCTTTAAAACACAGTTCAGTGCATCAGAGTCTTCTGGGTTGCAGCAGGAGCCGAACCCCTCTACAGTAGGTGGCCTCCATAGAAAATCATGAGCCCCCTGAATATCCACCCAGCAGCATAGTAAAGCCTAGTTAGTGTTGGACAGCTGTATCACCTTCATGATTTGTGAAAACATCAAAGGCCCCTGAATCCCAGAGTCCTAGCTCCCTCTCCTGGCAGAGCACCGCACTGGGAACAGGAACGGGGGCTGAACAGGGTGCTCCCCCAGCACAAGCCTGAACCCCAGCTGCAGTTCTGCCAAGGGAGATGTAGGGGAACCGTGCCCTCTGTGATAAGGGCTTCTCTCTGCAAGGAGCCCAGTGGTAATCATGCAGCTATAGCTCTACCAGCAGATTAATACAGGATTAGCAAAGGCAAAATCTATTCTAGTGAAGAACATCTGCGACATAGCTTTAGCTGCATAAAAAATATGTACTTGAGCACAGATAAAACTTCATTGCTGCATATTATCTGCAGTCCTGAAAGTTGGGGGTAGTGCAATTTATTCTCTAATACTCTGACACCAGACTGACTTGTGTGCAACTGTGCCATCATTCCCCTCCACAACCACAGCCTTCTTCTGTTTGCTGTTTCCTTACACATGGAGCCCACAGAGTGCCTCCCCAGACTGTAAATTACTCCTTGAGAAGCACACATCTACCGGGCTAGATAAGAACCTGTCACTGCAGCAGGTAATGTACAAACACAGGGGTTCTCATTAGTAGTCTCCAGCCCTCAAAAACATATGTTGTACTTCACATACGTGAAGGCACAGCTTACTGTCCCCCCATTCTGAGTAACATCCACAACATCTTCACTTAGTCACCAGGTCCTTGGGCATGATGTCTGTGGCAGCACCAGAGCTGGAAACATGACACCTGCCATCATGGCCCAAGGTTGAGGTAAGGTCCTTCTCAGCCAGCAGCACATGCCTCCACCACTTCAGGGAATGAGGTGGCTCCTAATGGGGCAAAAGACAGTTGGAGTTCACTGCAAGCACACAAGCCACTGAGAGTGACCCAACCTGCAAGTTGTGTACAGGTACATGAAGTCTGGCCATCTCAGCCATTGACCATTAGCAACTTGGCTTGGGTACACCAGTAGTTTATTTCTGTAGCATTTTGATTCAGTTATTCTGTGTTTTCACACCATGGAAGTCCACTGAAAGCCTCCCTAGCAAATGGGTGGGCTGGGATGGCAGGGACAGGGCCTGTTAGCATACTACTATTTCTGTGGAGAAAGTGGAAATGAGTTTTCTTGCACAAGTGAAACAACAGCTCTTTTTCAGAGGATTATTTGAGGGCTCTTTCAGTCTTTGGCAATGAGGTTACAGCTCTTGTTTATGAGGAGCAGAAGGCAGCTCACAGATGTGCAAGCTGGTTTCTACTGTGGTTTTATTTTCTTCTAGGTTTGCCACCAGAGCAATTTTCCCAAGCCAATGGTCTTTTCTGGGTCAGTGTCTTACTTCAGGAGACCCTTTCACTCTCCATCACCAACTACAGCTCCTGCTTAAGTGGTAAGACACTAAGTAGGTTCTTAGAGGTCCATAAAGCAAAGCTAAAGTTGCACAGAAGGTATTTAGTCAAGTCAAAGCTGTGGCTCATAAAATATCTCATTTTAAGTTGACCGTCTTGGTCGCAGGAGACTTTCTGTATGTTAATCAGAATTAAATTATTTTTTCTTCCTCAGGGAGGTAAATGAGATACTGAAGAAGAGAGAGGAAGACAAAGGGAAAAGGATACATTACAAAGATGTCTAAACTTCACTACCAGATTCCCCTGGCATGCCCATCGATTTCATGTTAGGTATCATGAGCAACTTATCTTTCCATTACTATAATGCCTAATTTTCTTAAAGAAACAAAGGTCCTTCACCTGCAAATGCTCACACATCTCCTTAGTCAGCCCTCATTCCTGCATTCATCATCAGGCTATGCTTCTATGGTATCCTGCAAAGTGTTAGGTTACTAAAATAAAACTTACAACTCTTTGTGACCTGAAAAATAGTGGTTTCATTTTCTTGCTTTATGTCTCTTTGGTGTTTTGTCTCTAGCAGTTATTATGTTCCTGTGGATAAAACCAAAGCTCACTATTAATGTACTGTTTTCTGGGAATATGTCTCACAACCAGTCATTAAATGGTGGCACTTACTCCCAGTTTACTCTTCATTACTAGTGTTAATGGATTATATTTAGTTATGTTTGTTCAATGCTGGCACTTGCACTGAGGATATATTTTCAGACATTTGAATATGCTCATGAATGCATTTTCTTTGAATAGTATACTTACTTTTCTTAGATTGTACCTGTTTTCTCAAAGTACAGAAAGAAGATCTACATACTTGAAGGTCTGCTTCCCCACAGTTCAGGATGTAGCCCTTTGTCTTATAGTCGGTCATGTGACATGCTTAGCATTGAAAGAAGGGGATGTTACACATAATGCACTCTTCTTTTTTACTTCTTTCTTTTTCATCTTCTCTCCAACCAGAGTAGGTAATCTTTTTTAAATCTGAGAAGTAGTTTGTGCTCTCAAAAGGAGAAAGGGAAGGTGTATCAGTAAGGACAAAAGTTTCCAGCAGTGCAGAGCACTGGATGAAGTGGTGGTGTCTGTCCTGACCAGCAGCAATCCTGAGCTGAGTCCTTCCTCTGAACCTGACAGTCTGCACTTCCTGAAACAACAGGCCCAAGGCAGGGATTGCTCTCACCACTGTTACTCATGTAAGAAGCCCTGTTCACATTGCTGACTACACATGAGGTTTATGTCAATACATGAGATGGCTGATTTGTCTTTTGTAGCCACCAGAACAGCAAGCAGTCAATTACCTTAACTTTGTAACTGATTGCAAAGAGATGTGGGAAAGTTCTCCATCAGTCAGGGTCCTTAAATCAGATCATCTCTCAGAAAGAGACGGTCCACCTAGAAGTGTTTGGGGCTGATACAGAAATAATTGGGGGAAAAAAATTACAAAGTATTGATGCTTTTATGCAGTAGACCAGATTAAAGAGAAGTGCCAGATTATGCACCTGGGACATGGCAGTGCTGGGTGTACATACAGACTGGGGAGAAGCCCTGAGGAAAGGGACCTGCTGGTCTTGGTCGATGACAAGTTGCATACGAGTCAGCAGTGCCCTGGCAGCCAGGAAGGCAAACTGTGTCCTGCGGGGCATCAGGCAAAGCACTGTGCTCTGCACTGGGGTGGCCTTACCTGAAATATTGTGTGCAGTTTTGGGTACCACAATGTAAGAAATACATTAAGTTGCCAGACAGTGTCCAAAGGAGGGCAATGAAGATGGTGAGGGGTTTTGAGGGGAAGCCATATGAGGAGCAGCTGAGGTCACTTGGTCTGTTCAGCCTCATTGCAGTTACAACTTCCTCATGATCTCTTCTCTGTGGTGACCAGTGACGGGACCTGAGGGAATGGCCTGAAGTTGGGTTGGGAAGTTTAGATTGGATATTAAGAAGAGGTTCTTCACCCTGATGGTCGTTTGGTACTGGAACAGGTTCCCCAGAAAAGTGGTTATAGCACCAAGCCTGACAGAGTTAAGAAGCATTTGGACAGTACTCTCAGGCACATGGTGTGACTCTTGGTGTGGCTTATACAGGGCCAGGAGTTGGACTTCAATGATCATTGTGGGTCTCCTGCAACTATTTTATGAATTTTTACCTGAGGAGATTGGTATGTATGCCCAGAGGCATACATGGTAGACTGTAAATGGGTACTAACTCCTTTTTTTTTATTATTTTGCAGGGCTGGGTATGTATGGGTGGAGCTCTTGTTCTGCCTCCCAAGTACCTTTTCTGGAAAAGATCTTAAAATGTACTGTTTCATGTAAAAGGCATTCATTTCTTTGCTCCCGGCTGCACCTGATATAGTAGGAGAGCTGTCCAACCTTAGTTTACAGACCAGCCTGGCCACACAGCCTGCTAGGTAAAGACAGACCAGCACACGCAGACTGGTGCCAGGAATATTGCTGTCAATTGTGCTCACCGAACCATGCTATGTCAGCTGCATCCATGTCAGAGAAGCATGTCCAAGACCAGTTACAGCTAATAAGGCTCTCTCTGAGGGGGGAAAATGACACCAGAGTGAGATTTATGACAATTTCAAGCACAGAATAAGCAGTATGAACAGATGAGCCTCAAAGAATGGCAAGATGCTCTTTACATACAAATATTTTCAGCAGGGGAGGGGGGGGAAGGGGAAGAGAAGGAAAATCAGAAAATACTAGAATGAACTATAACAAACACTTTTTCTGAGTAAAGTCGTTTTGCATTTCCCATGGGAATCAGTTGAATGAGTGAAGATTAAAAACAAGAAGAGCAGAAACTGCTTCCAAAACAGAACAAACCTTGAGTGCCAAGAACATGCTCCAGATTTTTTTAAAGATGCCTGGCTCTTATCTCAGCCCTGATTCATCACAGTTTACTCCCAGAATTATTCAGAATTCAAGGACCTTGCTCCTGTGGGGTTAATGGGTTGCATTCAGCGTTGAAACCCATTACACAAATAGCTGCTTAATTATTCAGTCCAGACTGGTTTTAGTGGCTAATCGAAATAAAAATAGCAACAGCAAAAATTATATTGTTTTACGTTCTGTAGGTGACATAATTTTTTTGTTTAAATTTTATAATCCAGGACCTTGCACGGGCAGGAGGAGGCCCATGTAAAGGAGGGGTTGTGCTGCTTGTGACACAAAAGATTAGCATGCCCATTACTGAAGAGAAGGAAAAGGAAAACACTGCCATAAAAGTGACAGTAGAGGTGAAGAATTGTGGTGAATGTGTAATGCACCACTGAAAAGATGCAGAAGAAAACATACCAAACAGAAAGTCTTATCATATCTACCCTGCTATTCCAAGGCATGAATTAATTTGAAAGGAAAAGCTGCTGTTCTCATTGGCTCACATAATTTGTTCATAAACACAAGCAAGAGATACGCTAAAGTGACACTATTACCATAATTATTATTTTGTTCAAAAAATGCAGTGGTGGTTTTCCAGCCTGAATTTTGCTCAACCAGCCATTGGCTGGTACCAATGATGAGGTAATTACATGGACTGCAGCTACTCCTGGAGCAAACACAGTAAATCTCGTTCTTCAAATGCACCAGCCACACAGGATGTCAAAGTATATTACAAACACAGGAGCACCTAGAGGTATCAGTCAGTCCTGGTACAAGGAATTGTGTGCAGCTAAGCAAAGGTACAGTGCCAAAGCAATCCTGACAGACATATGTCACTCCAATAGCAGACATTTGTAATCAGTAGGTCTAAATGTGGGGTTTCTGCAAAGGGTCAAACTTAGCATTTATTTAGTTGAGCCCTGTATTGAAAGCATGCTGTGTAGCAGGGTGGGAATAGACATCCCAAAGAATCAAACAGGACCATTTTAACCTCAAATCATCACTAAATGCAACACTGCTGTGTATAGGGGATATCAGATTCGGGTGATCTTTGCCAACCCGCATCAGCTTCCTGTCTTGCTGCAGCTTCCCAGGGGATGAACTACAGACAGGACTCTCCTGTAAAGCCCTGGTTAAACAGGTATCTGTTTGAGTTTGAACAGGGCTTAAAGCAAAGCAGCCTAAATGAGTTGTCCAGCTGATGACACTTGGCAGTCCTGGTCACTAGTCTCTTGCCTTCTCACTCTGACTTGCTGTGGTAACTGATCTGTTGCAAGTGGAGTGGGAGTGTGTGTGTTAAGCCAAAACATTTTTCATCTTGAAAAAAAATCATTAACCTGTAAAGTACCAAAGCCAGAGCACTTTAAAAGACTAAGTTTGGGTTCAAGTTCTGAGTCACCTTCAGATTTTTATTCCTTCTTCCTGTTCCCCACCCCATGACAATTTTTCATCACACCATTGAAAAAGATGGAAGCAAAAGGGAAAAAAATAATGGCAAAAATGCTAGAATAGCCATATCTCTTGGGTTTGTCTCTTTATTTAAACATTTGAAAAAGTTGAAGTTTTTTTAAAAAAGAGAAAAAAAGTTAGGCTGTATACCTTGCATTTTTGTCTATGTTATTACATACTGCTCACTAGTCAGATAAAAGTTAGTGTTTGAATAAATGGGGAATAAAAGGACTTTGGTGTGTTCTTCATAGAATTAACATAAGGGCTGTGTTGTCAACCTTACATTGGAGAAAAGCTAGAGGGTGATCACTTTCTGTTTGGCACAGAAGATAAAGGGTTTCTGCCTGCACACCACCAGAAATCACAGATTGTTCTGCAAGTGACAGTGGAGGAAAGAGTTTTGTGCTTGTGTCACAGAACGAAGAGGATTACTGTGCAAATGATGCTCAAGGAAAAGGATTAGACCATGTATGACACAGAGAAGAGAGGTCATTGTACGTTCATCACAGAAGGAGTAGCTTGGTGTTACACAGGCTGGAAAGGATTCTTTGAGAGTCAGACTGAAAATTAAAAAGAGGACTATACTTGTGTGAGCATGACTGGAAGACAAGGTTTCTTATGGACAAAATTAAGTAAAGGAAGAAATGGCTGTATTCCTACATCAAGAAGTACTAGCTTATTCTACAACCAAGCACCTCCATTTTTCAGACAAAACAGAGCACTGTGCCACTCATTAGTTTAAAGGAACACATACTTTGAGCAATAATTGAATGATGGTATCTCAGAGAGATACTTTGTGATCTTGACCTCAACTCCCCTTCAGACAAGGAGTTGACTCCCTCTCAGATTTCTTTATTCCTTCTGCCTTTAATGAAAAGTGCCTCACAAATCATATCTTTCTCAAGAAATAAGAATATTGTTCCCAGAGTAAACCACAGATGAGACTGAGTACCACATGCAAGCACTGCTGGTCTGCTGGGCATCCAGCACGTTCCATCTTAGTTAGGAATCCCAGCCTCCTAGCTCTAAGGTAGACAGTTTTTGTTGTTTCCTTAGGAAAAAAAAATAAAATACCCTGCTTCGTAAGAAAAATATGTATGAAACAAAAGGTTTTCACTTTCCTCGTGATACCCAGGAGACGTGTTTCAGACATTCTCTCTGTGAAAGTAAAGATTTACATTTCCACATTGCAGCTGCCACCAAACCCTGACTTTGCCTATGCTTTTGCAAGACATTATAGGTAATGGAACATGTTCAGGGTGAGGGCTGTGGTGCACTGCACAGTTTTTGTATCATGAGAAAGAAGACGTAAAATGGGAACATAGGAATTATTTCTACCTTTATTATGCCAGTTTCTGGTTCAAGACTTTCCAGTTATTTGGGGATTTATTTGTTTTCACACAATGATCCTGACATCCATTTACTCATAACATGTCACTCTCAAGAGCACTGCAACACTTTGTACCAGGAACTGCATTTCAGAGAAGGTGAAGCCAGGGTCAGACACATTCCTGCTAATTTTACTGATTGCAGGAAAGTTATTCTGTGATTGAATTTGTGCTCTGAAGTTAAAGGGGGAAGCTGCTAATTGCTTTTAAGGAGGATCCAGAAAAATGACTGGGGGCTGGACAGTAACTCCCTGCCCAAGTGCACCAAGGACATGCTCGCAGAGCACACACAAGATAAGAACTGCTGATCTTTTGGAGGAGTGTGATATGTGGGGAGGCCATGCAGTTCAAACTATGTGAGGGCTTGGAGGGAGATATACAAACAGCCAGTGATGGGAAATGGGTTTCTGTATGTTCACACACACTGTACTGCTGGTACTCACTGTGTAGAAGAAATCTACTACATTGATCTGACTTCTTCAAAGCTGCCACCAGTGCAGCAGCATGGCCACTTCGCTTTTCTGCAGTGTTTTTACAATGCTCTGAATGTCCTCAGGCTCCACAAAGCCTACGTCTTACTATTACCATGATCCCACCAGGCAGCATATCCGTTTCCAGCCTGATGTAGGTTTTTCTTATAATTTCCATGCCTACCAAATCTACAGTCTCTCTTTGAGTTGAAAAATTCATAGTTAGGCTAAGGAGAGACAAAAATGTTTAGTTTGTGCAGAATATCACAGAGCAGTCCCTGGCTCCTTGATGTGCAACGTCACAAGGACAACCAAACTGTGCTTCTCCGCTATAATCTATGATTTGGCATATCAAGGTAAGCTTCTACTCATCATTCCGGTTTAATTATTTCCTTTTTTCCACTTTTCACAGAAATTCTAGCTTCCCAAACTTTTCCTACTCAGAAGTCCAAGTACTGAAAACTACCTGGAATGGTACCTCATTTTGGCTGAGTAATCCTGCAACTTATTGCTGAGAAGAATGCAGCCCTTCAGAGGAAAGGTAACTGTGCCTGGAGTCTGGCAAGGTTTGCCAGCTTCCTACATGAGGAAGTGTATGGGGAAAATCTAAGAGTATGTATTTGCTGAACTTCCTCAAGCTTGGGCTGAAATTCATGACAGAGGAAACTAGATAGAAATTTGCAACAACATGAGATTGCTTAGTTTGCAGAGCTCTTACTAGTGACTATGTTAGGAGATGCAGAAAGCTGCAGTCTATCTTGTTTTAAGAATTATTCTGTCCTTGCAGAAAAAAACACCAGAGATTGTAAATAAGATTTCAGCTGACAAAACTTTTGCTCTGAGTTCTTTGGGAGGGTGTAGCAAAGTTGTCAGACCAACTTTTTGTATTAAGTTCCAGCTATCATTTGCCTTTGCCTGCTGTATGTTAGCAGTGGGTGCAGACTCCCATTTGAAGTTCTTGGCTTTTGTGAGGGAGCACCTCCCAATGTTCAGGTAGACTGCTGCAAGTACACACCTTTCAATATACCTTTGTTGAATAGACCAGGAAGGAGGGGAGGAAAGTGCCCTGACAATTGAAATTTAGCAGTTCTGGTTCACTGCTCAGTGAAGTCGATGGGAGACTTTCCATTGGCCTCAAAAGGAAGAAACAGGGCATAAGGACAAACATGAGCAGACTAATTCTGTTTTATGCAAAGGAAAAGGTAGAGTAACACCAGCTAAGAGTCAAAAGCTGAATGATACATGTCCAATTTGAAATGTACTTGTAACACATAAAGGTTACCTGAAAGTGATTTAAATGAGACGGGGTTCTTGAACTATTTCTTATAAGGGATTTCCAAAATATCCACAATGCCATTTGCAGCCATTCTCTCATGCCAGCAAGTGGCCTGGGCTCAGGCTTCAGCACACATCTCCCAGGAGGCAGGCACTGACTGTGGAGAAAGTTTTGCACTGGAATCAGGAGAAACTTCACCTCCAGTTTCTCTGGTTTGAAATGAGTCAATGTTGACCTGAACCTGGTATCTCTAAGGAAGCTGAACACAGACCTCTCAAATGAAAAATGTGATCACCAACCACATGCAAACAGCATCAATGCTGCAATGCAAGCACAGTGACGAACTACCTGAGGCAATCCTTCTGATGCTACTGGGCATCCATGACTGGGGATGAGTGGCTGGCACTGGCTCCAAGGGAGCTGTGGTTTGAGGATGGGAATCATTTAGCTTATCATTAGGCCCACCCTTTACCAATGCTCCTTCCCTGGGTAGAAACAGCAAAGACAAGCAGCCATATGGCTGCTTTTCTGTTAGGTAAATGCCTAACAAGGTGTACTTGCTTGCAAAGAAAAGGACCATGGCCAAGTTCAAGGTGATCTGGCAGCACAGAAATCTTCCACGATTCTGCTCTTCCCATAGGCTGGTATTTTGCAACCTAAGCTTTCAGTTCAGACTCACTGTTCAGTAAGGCAGAGGGAAATCCTTTTCTTGTTAACTCACCTGTATTGTGAGGGTTTCTGTTTCCTCTGTTGAAGATGATGAAATTGCTAACCCAAACAGCTCCCTGCCCTTCATTTAGGGATTAGTGACCTCATCAGCACAAGAAGAACACAGGGTGCTGAACTTGTGCTTGGCAAGTTCAAAACCTCTCAGTCTGAGATGAGAAAGCAGGGGAGCACTCACAGCAGTGACAGTATTTGAGTCTTTTAACAAATTAAGAGACCTACAAGCTACTGATAAAGGCTTGGGAACCAACTGGCCAAGCCCATGCCCAGTGTAAAGCTGGTATTCTTCCAATTTAAACAAAGGAAAAGGGGCAAACAAGGAAAATCCTTGGTAGCAAATGTGATTAGATGAAGCAAACAGTAAAGACTCTCCTATAACTGCAGTTCATCTTGCAATCAGTTTCTTAACAGCCTTACCGTTCAGACAGCCTCTTCCCTGGCACAGTGCCATGTTGGCCAAATAAATCAGCTTTACATACATGACTGTCAGACAGAACTGCAGCTCCAGGACTCCTAAGCTAAGCTAGAGGGCTCAGTTGAAAGGGAGAAGGAAGAGAGGCCTGAATAAGTCAAGGAAAACAGGTCAATGAGGAAAGGAAGATGTAGCCAAATAATACTGGACTAATACTTGGAGGTATCCATGAGCTCCTACAGAATAGCAGAGCTCACAAAAGCAGTTTGTAAGCAAAGGTCCTCATATCTCTGGCCCTGTTGTTGAGATTAGATGCTATCATTGGGAATAATGGTGAAGTGGAATGCATATTTAATTAGAAGAATCAATGAACCCAAATGATTGGGAGGGGGCAAATCATTAAGATCCAGCTCCTGCTACTCAGCAATATTTCAGACTGCCAGCATTGCAAGTGGGTCTGATGCATGGTACATCACCAGCAAAGCAGAGTGGACTTTTGTGGTTGCATCAAAGTGCTGTGAAGGGAATGGGGAGCAGGTTGCTCTGCATATGTGAAATTTTCAGAAGTGAAAGTAATCATTAGGAAAGAGAATGATCAGTCCACACTGGGACAAACCCAAAACTATTGGATTCTAGGGTTAGTCACAAATGGGCACAGTCACACCACACAGAGCATTGGGCAGGATAAAATGATTTGGGTTTTTTTTTTCACAACAGTGTTGCTTTTGAAAGCTGGCTGAAAATTATTTGACTTAATCCTCTTTACCCATAAACATTATTTTGTCAAAAAAATTTACCAGTGCATATGTCAATTACAGGGGGGGAAAAATTACAGCAGAGATATTTCTGAAATGTTTTGGTGTTTATTTCAGTATTGTCATCTCAGTGTTTATTTTCTCTCATAGTACTTTAGAAAGTGTAGAGCAGAAAACTGAAAGTAAAACTCAACACCTGACTTGTGATTGAGTGCCAACCTCTCTGAGTATTTTCACTTCATTTTCATTTGGTTTTATTATATGGCGGAAAAAAAGTTATTTCTGAGCAACTGTGTTACCTAGTGCTCAGGTAACTAAAGGAAAATGTCTCCTTGACTTCATACAAGCGGATTTAAAATGGAGCCCAGATCATTTTAGGGGCCTACGGACAAGGAAGCAAAATTGGCATTTTCTGTAACATATGCAAGAGCTGACTGAAAAAGCCATGAAGTTTTACAGTAAGTAACCCTGTAAATCTATTTGATTTTGTGGTTGGGAGGGGGGGAGAGATAAAAATTAAGCAAAAATATGCTTCACAAAAATATTGTGCTCATCTGAATCGGGACAAGAAATTATTTAAATTCCTTGGAAAAGCTTAGCTATGTAACATGCCTTACAGCTCCCCTAGAACACTGTGGAAAGGAAGGAATTCTCTTGCAACAACATTTCAGGATTAACTGAGCTATTTTGCCCAAGGCATGATTTAAGGTACTTTCTTATTTAACACAATTCTTGTCAGCTTTTTGCATTAGAAACCCTACTCTGCTAGTATTTCTAGTGTAATACCACTGAAGTCATTGAGCTTACACCAAGGATGAATTTGCCCTCATCCTATTTTCTTCACTTTATTTGTCTGACTTGGAAAACAGAATTACCCCAAATTAGTTATTTATCATATTTAAAAAATTGGCACCCCTTTGGAAAAACATTAAAAGCCAATTACAAGAGTTCCTGCTCAAGTTGATACCTGTCACTCCAAAGCAGTGCAACACTCGTGATCACTTCAATTGACACTCCTAGATGAAATGATCTGGCCTGCTGCAAACCAGCTGAATTAAAAATTAAAAGTAACATTTGCATAATAATAACAACTAATTTTTCCACTTGAGTCCTTGCAGTGAAATTACCATTGACTCAAAATTCAGATCCTGAAGTAATTCTGGTAATATGAAGATTTTGTACCCAGCCTTTGCCTTCTGTGGGAATGGTTTGTGGCTTTCTGAAGACACAATGCTCACCCTATCTCGGGGCAATTTTTGTTTCTTTATAGAAAGCAAAAGATTAGTTTTTCTGTAACAATTGAAAGAGAAAATTTATTGTTCTGCAAATCTAAAGACTTATAAAAATGTTTCAGTATTGCTAAGATGCTCTAAAACTCCTCTGTCATCAGACCTATAGATGTTTTAGGATACATTCAATTTACTGGAAGATGTACCTACCCTTTAAAATTGAGCCAGTGTTCTGTGTAACAGTGATCATTTTCAAATTACAGCTGATAAAAATATAGTTGTAAATTATTTTAAACACTTGGCTATATGTTCTTACTTTTAATTATAAATTCACACATTTTGACATGTTCCAACCAGCATCACTGAAACCAAACCCACAGCATGTTGGAACTCTTCACAACAATCCTGACCCAGATCCATTAAGGTTCTTGGTTTGAGTTGTTTTGGGGTATTTGGTGGGGGTTTTTTTCTGTATGTATATACCTAGAAGGCAGAGATATTAATCACAAGAGACAACCACACAGACTGAGATTTCAATCTTATTTGCAACAGGAAAAGTCAAAGTAACTTCACTAAGGACAGGGAAGTTACTCTGTATTTACACTCATCAGTGTAACAAATATAAAATGTGAATTAGTGCCAGTTAGGACAATGTTTGTTTATTTTTTCACTAACAACATGGTGGAAGTTTTTCATTTGCAATAAAAAAATTCTTCTCTTTTCATGCACCTTAAGTGAAGCGAATATTAAATTTTGAGCACAATTCCCATTTGCTATGGAAAAATGGAATTTCATTTTGTTACACAGCATTCCATCTACCTGTAAACGATTTTCTTTAGGAAAACTGTTCTGATGGAAATTTTCTGACTTGCTTCATGCCCAACTCATAGTTCATACAAATAAGACACTGCTCAGGATATTTTTGTAAAAGAGAAAATCAGTGAGCACACACATACTCATCCCCATGTGATTACACCTGAGGTTCTTGGTGTAGAAAACCGTCTCATCTCAACTGGTCTGAGAGCTGTGAGAGTAAGTGGGGTTTAATACAGTAGAGCACAGAGATTTTGTTCTAAAAACAATTATTTCAGATTAAATAAAACAGTACTATTTTTACTCTTAAGGAAAGCTTCTTGAGCATCCCTTACCCTCTCTGTTGTGGAGTCTGGTTTCCTTTCAAATGGAAAACAAAAATTTGGAACTTCATGCTGTAACTATGCATGAAGTTTGAACTGAATTTTGTAGGTCTGAAACCACACCTCACAGTGAATAAGCTGAATCAATGAGAAAAATATGAATCTGGGGAATACTCAGAAGCTTTGGCTGAGGATCAGGTTCACTCTGTGACTGAGGATAAGTCACCCAGGGCAGACCTTCACAGGTACCTGGCTCCCAGAAAAGCAGTATTTTGAAGATCTCAGCCACAGGGTCTCTGTATTAATTTTGTAATTACATCATTGGATAAATAGATGAAGGATCAGATGAATTAAGGTATCTACACAAATCTAAAGAGCAAGGACCCAGGATGATGCAGTGCTTACTTTACTGGAAGCAGTAAACGCTTGACAGTATTTCCATGTAGAAACCCCCACCCTTTATTTCCCCAAAACATAGGATTTCCTACAGAATATTAAACCCTCTTATTTTCCCATGTCATGTGCAATTTACCTCTATTTTCTAGATGCAAGAACCAACACCAGAGAGCACTGGATCCTTCTCTCGTCCGTAGCCTTGCATTGTGTGCTGCCGACGACAGAGGCCAGGCAGTGTTCCCGTGGAAGGGCTGCTGTCTATCACGGCGATGGATGGGCTCTAAACCTGCTCTGCCTCCAAATGCTCCCGGCTCACTGGAAATGGCCAGAGCTGCTGGATTTCAGTCACTGATCCCCTGCCTTCCCTCTCTTTCTCCCTCTTCCATTCGGGCATTGCCTGAGGACACATGGGCTGGCTGAAAGCGCTGCCTGCCTGGGGCAGGCTTTGATGGCAGCTCCGGTGGCTGGGGAAAGAGGTAATGCAGTGAGGGGTGCACGCTGGCTTGGGTTTACAGTGCCCGCTTTCTGTGAATTAAACTCATTAAAAAACGAATAAAATCAAGCAGCTTTAGCTGCTGTCAGAGCCATTCCATAGTAGCCGAGTGCATCTGCTTTATCTCACCTCCAAAGTAAATCAATATGGCTTTAAATTATTTCCCCAATGCCTGGATTTCTTGCCGTGTGCTGCTGTTAGCCCAGACACGCAATTGCCTGGTCATTCCTGCCTTGTCGTTTCAGTCTCTCTCCCCTGGCTTCTTCTTTTTGCCTTCTCTTAAAAATAGATGCAAAATACTCCATGGAGCAGCTTGGTTTTGCTCATGTGTCATTTTCTCACACAGACACTTGCCATCCCTTGCAGCCACGCACGCACACTCCCTACAGTGCTTTAATACCTGCCTGCCTGGCTCTATCTACATCCCTCTCCCCCTATGCTCATACACTGCCTGGCTGATCGCTGCCTAAGCAACATCTGCTTATCAGGAGTTTTTCTTCTGATGCGCTGGTTACTGGGGGAGAGCTCATGTTTTCGTGCAACTCTGTCTGTCAAAGATATTCATATTTTTAAAAAAATAATTAATTTTTTTTCTCTCCCACACAACTTCACACACACACACACACACACACACACACACTCATTTGGGGCAGGCAAATTTGAGTATAAACCTATAATTAGTGCTAAAAATAATAGACCTCCATACAGATTAAACCCATGCTTTGGGGTTGCCCCACTTCTCTAGATCCTGATTAATCTTGGATTTGGGTTGTTCAGAACACAAGGTATCACTGACAATATAAAAAGCCCTCAGAAATGCTTACCCATCATCTGGGCATATTGATGTACAAGTGATCTGCTCAGAGAAACCTGCAGTCAGTCCATCAGTGCAGCCAGCTGATGCAGGAGTCCCCTGAATCCCCGTATCACTTCAGTGGTGCACATAAACACTTTAGCTGCTTATTTCAGGCAGAACCCTCAGCTTACAAATCCAAACTGCTTTTGCCAGTATTGTCCCTTTTTTTTAATTTATTTATCTTTGTTGTGTATTGCTCTCTCACAAATTTTGCATTTTGAGGTGCTTTTATATAGCCAGTCACCCACTTGGAAGTATGCAGGAGATCATTACTGGCTTCTGATTAGCACAGCACATTTGAGTGGCATGCTGGAGGCAAAAATTTTAAGTGTATCAAAATGCAAATATGTCCCCATTGACCTCTGGAAAAATGTGTTACATTACAAAGTACTTTTAAAGAAAGACAGAAAGGAAGACCAGAGAGAGTATTAGTTTGCAGAGGTTTGTGATACTAAAAAAAAATAATCAGGAATTGTTACTTAGAAGCTTGAATTCTGTGTAGTGCAGACAGCTTTTTTTCTTTAAAAAGGGAGTGGAGGGACCAGATGATGATACTTCTGCCCACTTTGTGTCTCACTCCATTTCCTTTGCTAGACGAACCACCAAAGTGAAGGAGATTGGTTGTGGTGCACATTTTTTCAATCTGCCAAGGCTCAAATATGTAGTCTAATATATGGCAGTGACCCAGAATGAGAGACACAGAAATTATTCATGATCCTTCTTTCAGTGTGAAAGACTCCTTCTATAACCTCAGATTAATGACTGTGCATTTAAGAAGTAAATGATTTTCACCAAGAAAAGTGAGAGGCAGCCAAATTTGCCTGGAGAAAGTAAGGGTGGTATTAAGACAAGTGACATCCCTGCAGTGAGGTATTCCAGAGAACTGCACTGGGGGAAAAGATGCAACATTACCCAAGTTACTTGAGCTGATTGCTCTTTTACCCTCACTAGTAATAATGAATATACTCTTTCACAGCTGCTTCTGACTGCACTCAGAAACATGTATTTTTATTCTTCAGGCCTTGTGAGTATCTAATCTGATAAACACAACAGACCAGCAAGCGCAAAGGAAACAGCCATAGCTATGATGATTACTAGCACATAAAAAGCTCATGGAAGAAGCAGTAGCATATGACCACTCCCAGTCTCCCAATGGTTGTTTGCCATTGCTTAGCTAGTTTCTGTGTCTGGCTATTGCTTCATTGCACTTGGTCATAAATGAAAGCTTTCTAATGCTAATGACCATGGTGTCCACCCTAACCATGCATTTGAAATATTAATAAAAATAATTTATGTCATGTGACTGCTTTTTAACTAGCTGCTTTCAGGACTTTAGATCAGTATTATAAAAGACATGCGTTTATAAATTATTAGTCTTGAGCACATAAGCACTGCATACTATGGGGAGCACTTTTGTAGCACTTTAAATTAATTTATTGTTATTCATTCCAGCTGTCTGTGATGTAAACCTTTGGCTATAAATTTGTACCATCATCCAACATACCATTAAACTAAAGTGGTGCCCGTGCTGGAGCATATAATAAAACATATGAATAAGATTTCTGTGGGGACACTTTTTTTAAACTCTCTTCTCGGTTAATGACACAAGAAAAGTGAGATAACATAGTTACCCTGTAACTATGCATTCATTAAAATATGTCTGGTGGAGGGGAGACTTTTAAATTTGCACTTCTATTGAATATAGACTCAATGTTTTTCTTTACCAGATTGTTTCAATTCTTATCCTCTCTTAAGCAAAAGGCTTTGTCTGAAGCCATCATGAAGTCACTAGCTGAGACTGACAGAGGATTTTTACTGGACCTAAACTTTTCAGTAGTGGAAAGAGCTCCTGACCACTGAATCACAGCAGTACAAGAGCAGAACAGTTTTACTGTCTTATCTCCTCTGCAGGCAAACATTCTTTCTCCTGCAGATCACCATAAGGGTAACAAAACCTTATCAGCATGACTAACACCATAATGTCTTGATCCACTTAACGGTACAGATATATTTTGTACCAGCCCATTGGGATACAATTTCCTAAAATCTAAAGCAAGTTCTGATCATGCAGTGCTCTTCCAAGCAGAATTAGAACCACCCATCACTGTGCTTTTGCCTTAGAGGTCTCATCTTGCTCGTGTGCTTGTTAGTACTTTTTGTAATTTTTTTGACAGATGATTTCTATCAAGGTATTCCTGCCCATTTCAGCCTTCCACTGATACCAGTAAGAGTTTCACTGCTAATTTCTCAGATTTAGGTTCCTGATATAATATATAGCTATATGAAAACAGAGATAAAAAATTGAACATCAGATTCTTGGCTGATGTAATATAGCACAACCTCCTTAATTTGTACCAGCTGCTCATATACACCATGTTTGTCAGGTCTAAAGCTTTATGAGTTATTCATCCAGTATCAGGGCTTCTGGAAAATTGACTGAGAGCAGAAAAGGTTATTGATGAAGAATAGATTTTGTATTATACCTAATCTCATAAATAAAAATATTACCATGATGAAATAAAGTTTTCTTTTCTTTCTAAATCCATCTGAAAAATCAAGGTTTGGGAATCTCAGGCTTTGGTTGGGGACCATCTGCAAAAAATCAAGGAGCAAGATGTCTGAACTACTTATGAATATGTGTATGCCAGTAACTACCTTTTATATGCAAAAGTCAACGTTTGACAATATGAATGGTATATACCAACATTCTACCTTGCCAGAGAATTTTATTTTGTTGCCCAAAATTATTGCAATATATTTCATAGAAGAAGTCTCTAGCACACCCCAGAATTAAATTCTGCTCCGGATAGTTGGATTACACTGATGCTCTTACTAAAAGATTGGTATTTCTTGGATTAAATACACCAAAGTCTAAATAACATATGGACAATCTTTTTGAATCTGATTTGAATGCCACAGCATGACCCTCACGTGAAGACCTGCAGTAGGATGGAGTATACAGAAATAACCTGAGCTTTAGTTACACTTTCGAGAAAGTAGGTGAGAGATTAGATTTACCCGTTCATGTTACCCTCACCTCTCTGAACAAAACATGAAAGACTATCAATTTGCACTTTAATATCACTTCCATTGAAAAGAAAACACAGTTACATCAATCTTCTGCCTGGTTACACAATGTCTTTCAGTTTTGGCCTAAATATGGGGTCTTCACTCAACAACTAGCAATGAAGGAGTTAATAATCACTTTCCCTGGCACAGGAGAGTAGGACAAGAGATATAAACCAGGTGCCTGAGAGGCCAAAGGATGCTCATTCCTGAGCTGGAGGGTGGGCTTTAGCTGTTCTCTCAGCTGTGAGTCTGAAGAACTCAGTGCTTACAGCAGGTAGGGTAGTTCTGGGCTCTCCATTCCTGCAAAGGTTCTCTATTTGTAATAAATTTCCTTTAAATAAAATTGTGCCCTGCTACTTCCAGCTTTAAGGTTAATCTTCACTAGCAGTTTTATATTCTGTCTGTGAGTACATGCAGACCAGCTCCTGGTTTTTGCTGATGTATTGATTTGGAGTCATTTTGCTGAGATAAAATGTTATTTACATGATCAACATTTTCTTATAACTTCATAGAAAAGAAGAAAACTTGGTTGTGTGAAAAAAGGTATGTAGAGCTTTCCTTTTTATTAATTGATTTATCACTGTCATTTGACGTACTTTAACTTACTGAAGAAGAGCTTCCTGTCTTGTAGCACACTGCTTATAATTACTCTGTAATATAGAGGGTCTCAAAAGAAGGGATTGAGTTGGTTTAAGTTACAGTAGCTGCTAATTAATCTGTTCAGCTATCTGTACCTTTCTTTCTTTACTGATTACATAGAAAGAAGGTGTGGGGTTTTTTCTTCTTAGTTAAACTGTAACCTTTTAGGAACTGGGTGTATTGACTTCATTCTACTGAAGTTTGTTCAAGTCCTCTAGAAGTTCTCATGGAGGAGAAGGGACATGTATCTTCAGTTTCCATGTTTCTGCTGACATTGAAGATATCCACTGTATGCAGTTTTTCATCTCCCTGTGTTTGGCAGGACCAAGCTCCTTAGTCCATTACAGTGCCTGGAAGCTCCTGCCAGGCCTGGAGCCTCTCTGTGTCAAACAGCCCAGCAGCCCCCTGTACCTGAAGAGGGCATCTTGGATACGGCAAAAGATAATGGGTGGATGCCAAAACCAGAAGGTATCAGAAAGGTATCATGGCTGTATCTCTGCAGTTAGATGAGTAGTCTCCAAAATAGCTGGCACATGAGTGGTACACTCTATCTTCCATCCACACAGCTGCTCTCCGGCTGTTGTGTGAAGAACATCAGAGGAGGGCTGGTAGCCTGTTCATCCCCCAGCTGAGCTCAGGGACACGGGGCCTTGTGTAGCTGCGAGGGCACCTGCTCCCATCTGAGACGTTGAAGTGATTGCCATGGCTGCCACATCACCACCTCACAGACATATGCTAGCATTTGTGGTACTGTCAAAATATGCTTTAAAGCCCACTTCAGCAGCAAGCTTGCTTAGGTTCCTTGCCAGGAAATGTTAATTACTGTGGTGCAGTCTTCTGTTTTCTGTGGCACAATAACAATTAATTTACACCATTTGAAGAAACACACTTTTTTATTAAAAATCAATAGAAACAAATCAATACAGCATAAAGTATACAATATCAAAATGAAAAGCTCTTGTTTTTATACCTGAGCATCCCTAATAAAATTTCACTGTTGATTCAAGCATCTTGTCTATTCTAATATAATGAGAAGCTGTCAGGTTTCCTTTTAGCATTTTGGAAATGACTAAAAATGGCTGCCCCAGTACATGGCAAAAGAATGCAATAATTAACCCCCGAGTTGTAAGTCAATATGATGATGCAAATGCTACTGCATTCATCTCTCTGCATTGCTTCACCTATGCACCTGGCAGTCCATGGAATCCATTTTGAATTGGAATGGGGGTTAGCTTTTATTTATAGCTGTAATTAGAAAAACACTAGCACTAATGGAGACTGCTCTGTTGCTAGAACATGTCACCACAGAGTAAATTCCAGCAGAATTTTTGCATTTTAGCAGGTCAAAGAGTAAAACAAATTAATTGCCTCTTCCTGGGGCAACCTGTTTATTCTTCAGAATGTAGTGATTTACTGGAATATTGATTTCAAAGCTTCTCAGGGAAAAATCCCTTGGTTGTTTTTTCTGCCACTGCTCCAACCCTGCTAGGTGCTGCAGACCCTGGGAAGGCAACTCATGCCATTCACCTGATGGTTCCTGAAGCAATGGCCAGGCAAAACCAACATTTTCAGGCGGCCTAAATCCCTGGGGCTGCCCCCATCACCAAGGGGACAGAAGCTCTTGCATTTGCTCATTGGTGACCAGCCCAGCAGCTGTACCAGGTAAGAGCTCCCTCAGCCCGTGGTGGGACACGCCCAGGTGCAGCAGCAAGGAACACTTTACAACGCAAGATCCCACTGTGGTTTGCACATTTCTGAATGCATCCACAATGATCATAGCTGATTTTTAGGAGTTAACCAGAAAAGAAAGAAACCAGGTAACTTTAATCGTGTGAATGGGCAGATCACCATTTCCTTTCCACAGACAGAACCACCATGGGTTTGAGTTGGATGTGGTTTTTTTAACAGTGAATTGATAGATGATCCTTTTAAATCTGTGAAATGATCCAGAGATGGCAGTAGTTTTATCAAAGCCATTAGACAACTCTGGTAGCTCATGACAGTGGGCTGGGAGGAGAAGTGTCACTGAGATAAAAATACATAATTAGACTAATTCAAAAGGGATGGAGAACTCACACAAAACCACCAGAAACTCCTGCTTTGCTACAGTGGTACTGGGTATCTAGACATGATAACTAACCAAAAACAAACAAACAAACAAACAAAAAAACCCAAACCAAACCAACCAACCAAACAAATTAAAAAAAAAAACACCCACCAAACTTTAAATCAAAGTTTTGCAAATTGCAATACTTGGCTTGAATTGCCTTTAGAAATTCCAAAGTGTGGCAATATGGTACTGAGATATTGAAAAATATTATAATCTCTTGTCTGTATATGGCATCTGTGTATGCACCAGTGTTCCCCTCTGAAGTAGGAGCTGTGATGGAACCACAATTTTGTTACCATGATGAATGAGTTTAAAATTTCTCAGTACTGCAAAAATTTACATATGTCCACCTTGTTTTTTTGTGCACAGTGTTGTTTTTTTTTAAGTTCTGTTTTCTGTGTGGTAGAACATAACTACTCCTGACACTTTCTGATGCCTGTTCCAACTAAGATAAGACAAGCCCTGCAAAGGTAGGATGATCATTTACATAATATAGGTCTTTCAGACTCTTGAAATATGGGTCTTAAGCATATTATTAACTTCAGACACATTAGTGAGTCCCACTGGAGTAAAAAGGATGTGCTTCAGGGCACTGATGACTATCAGCTAAGAAAAAAGCTCAGAGAACTTGTTTCCTTCACAAGGGTAATTGATTACTTGTGGAATAACTTTCCTGAGAAACCATCACTTGATCTGTATTTGAAGAGTATAGGAGTGTGCTGTATGTTTGTAATCTCCTACTGCAGAACTGATGAGTTTCAATAACACTGAAGTATTTTCAAATAGAAACAGATGTTCTGTTGGACATCCCACAACAGAAAATCAATAGTAGGTGAGCGATACATAGACCTTCCCTCTAAGAGCACTCCACTGTGATAGCTACACAGGAATGAACTCACCATTGGGCTGGACTAGCACAGTGACACTAAGACTAGAAAGTTATCTCACCAGGCCTATCATATTCCCACCGTTTGGGAATCAGGTAAATTAAGTGCTTTGTGTGATGCTCTTTAATTATCCTCCAGAGGAGTAATGTACCATTTTTCACCTGGAGCTGAAGTAGGCTGCCTTGCAGCTGTACCTGTACTTCTGCTGCATTTCTGCATGGATAAGCCAGATAGAAGTGTAATGGGAGAGGCTCTGAAAATGCATATCCTAAGGTGGTACCTACCCCAAAGAGCCGACTATTTATCTCAATCTGACAAAGGATGGTTAGGGTAAGAGGCAGGGGTAAAGCAGTGGTTTTGCTTTTATTCAGAAGTTTATGTAGAATGAGAAGTAGAAATCAGGTTTTTCAAATGTTATAAACACATAAGCAGATTCAAAGGTTTTCTATTGTTTTGAGGCTTTAAATATTTCACTGCTCCTCTTATTCAGGTAACATAGCGTGGCACCATACAAATGTGTAAAAGGGATTTTCCAATGATACTCGTTACTTTCCTTTAATGGATGTCATGACACAGAGAGAAATATTAGATGCAAGCAAGCCCTATGGTTTTGATTGTGGTTAGTCTGACTGTTCTGGTTTGCCTTAAGTGGAAGCTGATGAACAATGGTTTAAAAGGAGAAAGGAAAACGGTCCTAGCACTGAGGTCAGCCAGCCACTTCCTACACCCAGCTGTTTCAGTTTATTTTTTTAATTAAGTTTGGCTTAAATTAATGATGACAGTTTAAAGAGAACTCTTTCACCTATTTAGCTTACTTTACATCTGAAACCAAGTCCCTTCTGTCCAATTGCATTTTGTTACAAGATTTGCAGTTAGGTTCCTAAGAGTCCCTGGTTTCTCCCCACTTTATTTTGTCATCTCTCTGCTCTGCTGTTGCCCTCTGCCCCTTCATGCCCTTTCAAGGGAGGGCTAAATCTATTGCTGCAGCAGTATGGAAACAAAGTGCCTCCTAATTGATCATTAATACTGCTGGAGTGTGAGGATGTTGGGAATTGCTAGATCAAGCCCATTTACTCCAGCTTCTGGGTCAGCTCTTCAGATGGTATAAATCAGCATTCCTCCCTGCTTTCTTCACTGCTCAGTGTGCATTTGCACCATGGAGGAGATCGGTCAGGGGCTCTGGTCTGCAACACTGCACAAGCACCAGATCTCTGCTTCAGAAGAGTGGTAGTTCATTTACAGAAGCCTGAGAATTAGCAACTCCAGTACTGCTATAATTTTCTGCAATTTAGGTGATGGGGGAGAGAAGCAGAAGGCTTAATTTTTCAGAAAGAATACAAATCAAAACTACAAGTTTTCTATGATCCTGTGAGATGTCACACAGTCACAGGTCTGGGTATGGTCCTAATGTTTTTTTCTAACCCAGTATAACCCCTGCTTTTTTACCAAAATATCATCTGCTACAGGGGCTTTGGCTTCATTAATATGGGGATTACTTAAACCCCTCAGTTTAAACCTTTTCTCCACACTTGGTTACTTTTCTTTCATGATTAGAGCAATTTTTTCTTCGATGGGGAAACCTTGCCTTAGTATTTAAGATGAGAGCTGATGACTCATAACCAAAATAAGAAATGAAGTGCCACTCCTTATACCTCTCCCCATTTGCTAGGAAAGCAGTAAGAATTGCATCATCGCTCATTGCAGATATAAACATCATCGCTATGGGTGGTAGTCCTCTGTAAACAGTAAAATCTTAAGGATTTCTTAAATTAAAATTAATCCCATGGTCTGACTGATACGAAGTTTGTGATTCATACAGGACTACCCAGGGAATGGGTCTTAACTGCAGTCTTGAGACAGCTGGCAAAACCAGACAGACTTGTGGTGGTTTGGCCATTCATCGGTTAGAACTAGATTGTGTCTCATGCACCTCACCCTTCCCAGTGAAAGTGAGCAGAGGGAGGGCTGCACGTAGTAATAAGATAATGACAAGCCAGTCCCACGCATGACCCAAATCCCTGAGCGAAATTGGCCTGAGCTAAGAAGAACAACAGAGGGTGCTCTTCTGGGTGAGTCTTTTGTGTCTTTGCAATACAGTTCCTAAGTTACAACTTGGGTATGGTTGCAAATGTTTTTGTGAAGCCCAATTATAAGAGTGTTGTACATTTTTGCCATCACACATATTCTCACTGAAATGACTATATGGCAGGTATGACATCAAATGCAGTCTGCAGATATTGGGTGACATGTATAGAAGTTTCTGGACCAAATTCAGTTAAGATAAACAGCTATGTATTAACAAATACAAGTGTTTATGATAAGAAATTAGGGTGAACGGCAAAGGGGTACAGCTTGCAGAAATGTGGTACTTTATATGCATATAAGTCATGGGTCTAGAAACAAAAGCAGTTGTATAAAGGTCCCTATCTCTGTCTGTTGTTCTCCAAAAGTACCTAAACCATCTAGTTTACATGGGAAGTCTTTTTCCTTCTTCATTATTAAGATATCTAACTCAAGTTTTAGACAAAAATACAAGTGTCTGAAGAAAGTAATCACATGTTTTCTTCCAAGAAAATCTGCAGAACCTACTTCACTGAGCTTTGCACAAATTCACCATTAACTATGACTGACATTGAACTGCACCTTTTTAATGTTCCTCTGTGATGAAAGAGTCTTCTTCACTTGAAAAAATTCTCCAGTTGTGTTTCTGGTCTTTGTCTAAGGTGTTAACAGCCAGACACTAGCACCTTGTTTTCAATTTTTCTTCACTTGGAGACACTACTTACATTTAAGCTTTTCTTTTACTTGTAGTATCTACAATGGTCTAGGCTTTAATCACCAGCAGCTGTAGAAATGAGAATAGGATTGCAATAGCAAATGTTGTCCCCTTGAAGATCAGTTCAATTCACATCTGTATGTGCACTTTTTTTCATGGTATTACACTCCAATTTAGTAAGGTTTTGTATACCTTGGGAACTCATTCTTGGCTATTTTCCACCTTTGAGTTAAAATCATGTGTAAAATACTTATTGCGCAGGGAATGGTGATGCGAAGTGGGAAGAATATCTTTTGTCTGGCTTATTTCAAAGTAAAATTATACTGAATTTAGCTTATTGTTTTGCAGACCATAAACCTCTACAAAACTCCTTCTGAAATCAACCAGACTAGTTGTGCTAGCCAAGCCAAGTGGATGCAGGAATCTAACAAAAATCCAGCTCGATCTGATATGCAATATCCAGCTTTTCATGCTGTAGCTAGATGGTAAAATACAGAAGGGGATTTGCAGGCTCTGGACTATGGGAAAATCTATCCCTTCCTGATGGCCATCCCACCCTTCTGGCAGAAGTTACTGGAGCAGGGGTGGCAGAAGGGGTAGTTTCCCTGCTCTTGGGCCATCCCAGTTCACAGCACGGTGTATTAATTCCAACAGCCATTGATTTCAATTTATGTTAACATGCTGGGCTGTGAGCTGCAGCAGGAGGGATCTCTGGTTCATGACTCCTGTCGGGTTCAGAAGAGCTGAGGTTATCACCTCAGCAGTAACCTCTTTAGCCACCAAAGTTGAATCCAATTCAATCATGAATCAGAGCCCTTAATTAATTCTCCTTCATAAAAGCCCAAAGCAATCATACTGATGTCAATGAAAAAAGTCCCAGATGAGAGTTTGATTGTTTCCTCAATATAAAAAAAAAAAAGTAGTTAAGAAGCTAAAATCCAAATGGCTCCTTGGGGGACCAGATCGGGTCATTCATATATCACACACACATGTCAAAAATATTGTGTTAACAATTCATGCTCACAGCTTCTCAGGACAAAAATAATTACTACTCTGAAACAGTTACTTACCTTCTCAGTATTCCTTTAAGTCATATTGCATTCATTGAAATATAATAACATATTTTAGGCGAGAAAAAATATTTCCCAAACAAGTTCAACTACACTCCCATATTTTTATGCATTGAGGTTTCTCTTCTTTAAAATAAAACAGAAACCAAAAATTCACCTCCCAAGCTGACCATAGAAAGCTCATAAACATCAGTGCTACCTACCAATTCTCTCCAGTTTCCATTTAAATAAAGAAATCAGTCTTTTCTGTAGATCTATGTATAGAATATGCTTTCTTAGTATCTTGGTAGATCTCTCCACTTGACATAGTCTTATTTATTCTCAATCTTGCATATTTGAGAGCTGTGAAGAGATACACAAGCTATCAAGGACTATATAAATTTTGGTAGAGACTAAATTCTGAAGACTACTGTGGTTAGGTCAACACTGGTTTACTGTTCAATGTAGACATATTAAAAGAGGCTGGAAAGGAAGAGTGCTGCTCCAGAAAAAATCTTCTTACTGGTCCTTGGCTGTCTTTACATCCTCCTGGCCTCATTAGAATATGTCTGGAAACACTATTTCAGTGTGCAAGGGCTGAGTGCAGGAAAGGGCATATGGAGATGTAAGTTGGAAGAACTGATCACAGTGAAGAGAAAAATGCTCTCACCCTGCCCCATCCCAAGGGACTGCACCAGAGGCAGAAGCCAGGACCATAAGTCAACTGGACTGTGCTAAATCATATCCACAGTGCTCTGGACTTCAGTCCTCAGGAGTAGATTGGCCATGTCAAAATACATAGGTGTGGGCCTCACAGGTCTGTCCATCAGTGACAACATCAGTGCCTTCACCACACACACATAAAAGAGCCATTCGGGTTCAAAGTGCCCACAATGATGAGAAGATGCATTGACAGCCCCCAGCATGTCACAAATGCAGCCTGCTTCCATGAAGGAGTGTTGTGCAGCATGAGGAGCTGTGGAGGCACTTGAGGGCACAAATCCCACTCTTTGCCCTGCCTCAGGTTAGAGAACAAACTTTGATATAATCTATTATTTTTTTTTTGTCTCTGGTGTGGTGCTTGGAAGTGAAGCTATCCACTCTCTATGGGCTTCATCTCCAGGAAGACATAGTGTGTCATGGTGGGGATGACTGGAGAAATCAGGTCTAGGAACAAAATAGAGCCAAGCAGGTGCATGGCCCAGATGCACTCAGTCAGAGGGAGCTGCTTCACTGTGGTGGGCTGCCTCCTATGAATATCTACAGGATCCCTGGCACTTAGCAAGCAAGTAAAGGTAAAGCAAGTTAACTGCTGTTTGAAATCTGATTTGTGGCTTTTTTCTTTCTTTTTTTTCTCTTTTTTTAATAACTTTTACTATAGCTGTACTATAGCACCCGGGAATATTTGTCTTGGTAATGATTAGGGAATAAAACCTCTGGCAGCAGGAGGGAGGTGGGGGCAACCCAGTTCTCATGCAACAGACTTGCAAGCCTGGGTTTCATGTAGCATAGCTGAATGTTTGAGAGAAAGCAAAATAATTCTTCAAGTTCAAACTAGGGCATATTTAATCTTCTTTGGAAGTAACAACAAAAAATAAGCCAGTGTGCTTTTAAAGAGAAATCTAATAGAAGTAGATGAGCACACACCAGCCAGCCCTGCTGAACCTGACCGCTGCTGTGCTCCACGAATGCATTTTGTCCTGGGAGAGTGGCTGGGAGCATGGTTGTGCCTGTTAGTTGTGAGTGGAGCCCCTGCTGAGCCATAGCAAACAGAGGTAACATGGAAAAGGCTTAACAGTACTCAAACTGAGAAGGCGACAATCTCCTGTAAAACAGCCTCAGTAATAAAACTGTGGGTTCATCGTGAGGCCTGTCCCACAGAGGCAGAGCACTGGGCACCATCTGCACCGTCCTCGTTCTGCACTGGATTTGCACCATTTATAGAACTCAAGAAAACCAAAACATTTGTGGCTGTCAGCTTGGCACAAACCTGGGACCAGCCAGTGACAGGGTAACCCTGAGCCTGGAGCAGACCCTGCCCAGCGTACAGCTGCGAGGCAGTGATGGTCTGGGGTACCTGACTCAGGAAGCACAGCACTGCCACACCAGAGCACCCAGGGAGAACTGGCAGGGAGGGTGGTTAGCAAAGGAAAAAGCAGCATTTTGTTTTTTTCCCCTATTTAAATACAAGAAGTTAGAATCTGGCAGGTTTTTACAGAATGCAACCACATGCACTTAAGTGACAACTGCATTTTAAGCCTCTGCTTTCATGCCAGTAAACTACCAAAAGCCTGAGCTCAGCACCAGTATAGAGGCAGACACGGTATTACCCACCAGTGGAAATGAGCTGCTCCCTGGGGAGAAGAGGTGGGACTGCCACAGAGCAGCTGTGAAAATCCCTCTTCAGGACTGCTCCAGTGTCCCCATTTGAACTGGTGCAAGGCTGGGGAGCAGCCACAGCTTTGACACAAGTCAGATGAGGTGCTGAGGTCAGAGTCACCAGTGTCAGGGTCTAGGGTCGCAGATTCAAGTGAAAAGCTTGAGGGCAGGACCATGGCCCAGCCATTCAAGAGCTAGGGGCATCCATGGGCTGCACCAGGGTCCCATCACTTTGAAGATGTGGAGCCTAGGCTGTGCGCTGCTTGCCAGGAGCTAACAGCCCCTGGCACCAGCTGCTCCCCAGTGATGTGTGTGGAGGTCCTCGTGGGTGGGTTTGGGAAACCTTGGCCTCCAAGTGCTGCTAGTCACATAAGCACGGTCAACAGCGGAGTGTGTTTATAATCTCTTTACAAAATGGGTAGGTGCAGGCTGTGTAAGGCCAGGGTAAAATGCTTCCCCAAATAAACCTGTTTCTCAAGGGAAGAGTAAAGGCAGCCATTTGCAAAGTGAGGTCTGCTAAGCTCCATCTAAGAGAAAAATCACAACGCAAGCTGGGCAATAAGACCCAGACAGGATGTCAATTTTCTATTTTTTAATGGGTTAAAATGGACCCAGTTGCAGCAAACAACACTGCAGATTTATTCAGCTGCAGAAGAACTGGCACACAGCAGGTGCCTTGGAGGGACAGAGGGAAGAAGCAGAGGAAAAATGAAAAAGGCAGATGAGCATGAGCAACCAGGGAGAAACCTCTGGAAGGTTTGGGCATGCAGGCGGCTGCCCTCATGCTTTATGTCACTGCAGAACATTAAATGAGCACTTAAAAAGATAATTAGAACCTTTTCATTGGATCAGAAATCAAAGGTGCAATTTACCAGAAGTCAGTGAACAATGTAAGAAATCTAATTTAATCACATTGCATAGCGTAGCCAAGGTGAGAAATCAGAAGCCCATCCTGGCAGAACAGCTGCATGTACAGCAAATGTTCCCCTAACAGGACAGTGCTACCACCATCAGAGCCATGGCTGGTGCAGGCATGAGGCGATACAGGGTATTTGTGCTATTTGAATTCTACTGCATCATTTTAATTATTTCACAGTAAAAGCAGAGGGTGCACAATACATAGAAGAAAATGCTCTTGTCTAGAAGAGGCAACAATTTGTAGCCAAGCTTGGCATTGCAGTTCAGATGTTCTTTTCCACAGCCTTTATACAGGCTGACAGGATCCAACCACTCCAAAGTTCAGGAAGCTGGGGAGGAAATGGAAGTTTTGTTTTAGCGTGTCCTAGATGAAAGGTAATCTTTCAATATTCAGATTTCAGTTTAGAATTTGGACTGCCCAGTCCTGCCTTAAGGCTTTGGAATGGGTGATTCAGCTTGCTTCTACTTTTTGTATCAAATGAAGTGTTCAAAAGATTAAGAAAAGAAAAAAAAGAAACCACTATTTAAGTGCCATATAAAGAAACTCAGCTTTAACTCAGTTATTTTTCAAGCCATAGCTACAGCACAAGGCATATTACCTTTATTGGGATTTCTTAAATAAAAATGTTAACTGTATGTGAGCACAGTTGTAAAATCAAGCTGTTAGCTGACTAACAAAGCCACACTATAGCAAATCATGTTCAACATTACACCACTTAATGAGGATTAAACTTTGTCCCTTGAACACTACTGCCTTTCCAAGATTACTGTCCTTTTTTTTTTTTTTTTTCCCTGCTAAATATTCATATGTGTTTCCATGGCAGCTTGGAAAATCTGGAAGTCCTAAGCATGGTGGCCAGAACTCTAAATTAAAATGGCTAATTGTCCCGGCCATCTTTTGATAAACACAGGCAGATCCCTGCCATCATCCCTCCCAAGGGCTCCACAGATGCATCGTAAATGGAGCCAAAAGGCAGCATGGAATTGTTTGTATCCATGTGCAGTTCCTCTATTCATGTTCATGACAAGGTCAGCAGAAGGTAACAAATACGGATGTGAAGTGGCCTCTACTAAACATGTCAAGAGAACAGTTTCTGGTGGCTGGTATGATAGCCCTGACAGGAAGTTTTAACCTCACTTTCTTAGAGCTGCAACCTCAAAGCCACCCCACATGTGTAATAACATAATGGGACTACCAAAACCAAAATTTCAAACTCTCAACAACTATTTTATCTATGGTTTAAATCCCGCAGAAGTGTAGGTGACTGAGAATAATCCAGACAAACAGGAACCATTGCAATTCAAGAAAACTGAAAAAGTAGGTGAGCTGGTAATCTCTAAGAAATACACAGTTTGCTTAAGGAAAATTCAGCAAGCAAGAAAAATGTCTGTCCTTACTGCAAGACACTCACTCAACTCAAATAATATATTACCTGGCTCCTAATTATTATATCTAATTATAGATTGGCCTAAGCACATTGCCAAGGGAAATATGTTGTAAAATGTATGTTGAAAGATTACTGTGCTATTGTTGAGTCAGCTTCTGGGATATGAGGCGTTAAATATCAGAATCTCTGGCTGATTTCAGTGTTTTTATGTTGTTTAACCACACTGTTAAGATGTTTTGTTGCAAACTTCTCTTTNACAAACCACTTCGGTCCACAAACCAAATCTACAAACCACAGGGTCCAGGATTTTGACCTTGAGCATAAGTACACATTAAGTGAATTAGGATATTAAGCCATGGCAAAAAGATATTTGGCCATAAAGTATGGAAGCGAGAGCCCTAGAATGGAAGAATTATTTTTCACTATATCTGTCCATGTGCAGGTAACAGGAGAAAGTCTGACATAGGCACTGTTTCAGCACCCACATAAAATATATGATGGTCTTTCTTTAAAAAAAAAAAAAAGTTAAAATTAATTGCTCTAGGTTTTTGTTAATAAAATGGGTAAAAGATGCCTAAATCGTTGCATTTATTAATTTCTAACCACTCATTTTTACAAGCAATACCCTTAAAACACCTCTGAAATGCTTTAATAATCTCTAACAGATTACACAACAACCTGCTTAAAATAACCATTGTACAGTCATATGGTGACTTGCAATGCAACTCCTGTTTCTTTTTCTCTTAATTATGATCACAAACTGTACTTGATGACTGTATAGAATGTACAGTAGGGTGTACTGCCAGAACAGCCTTATACTGTGAAGAACGGGATAAGGATGAGCCAGGATGCCCCAACAGTGATTGATATGACTGGTTCTTTAATATAAACCTTTTTGAGTAATTAAAAGACTAAATCTTTGATCAAAAACCAAAAGCACAATTGCATATGGAGAGACAACATGGATGGAACAAACAGATTACAGTGCTATTGATGACCCCAGGCTTGGGACATACACAGAAGAGAGGTTAAAACTATTATTAGAAATGTAAGAAAACACCTAGATTTTGCTGTTTGTAGCAAAAGATCTGCACAGTATGACTGCTACTTTTAGCAAATAGAGAAATAAAAGTCTCCGTTAAATTCAAGTTGTTTAGTCTAAATCCTGTGCAAAAGTCTGAGGGAGTGCATTCTGTCCTTGGAAAGTCTGCTTTTGACTCTTTATAAAAACACTGGATCTTTCCGCTCTAAAGGACCCTGATGGTGTTTTCTCTTCCCTCAGCTTCATACTAAAATACTCCATGATGGACTTTAATTGATTTCCAGTCAAGGCTTCTTAAATCATGTTTCTGAAAGATCTGCTTGTTATTGTCAGGTTATTTTCCCCATTTTGACTAGTCTGTGATTCTTCAGCTCTACAGAACAGGGAGCAAAATATATTTACATGCAGAAGTTACCTGAAGCAAAAGAAACCAGAGAACAAAACCAGTTGCAGTAGAGCCAGCACACTACAGATCTCTGAAGTGCTGCAGCCAGAGACCAGCAGTTGCCTCTAAATATAGACATGGATATTAAAAAGTTAAAAGTACAACACAGAAAACAAAGAGAGGAAAATTATAAGTTTCAAAAAGGCCCTTTTTCTTTTTCCCTTATACATGCTGCAGCCACAGCAGTCTGACCACAGGGCCTGTTTGATATTTATAAAGTTCAATTCGGTCACACACCACAGAAACACTGAAGACAAAAACCTCACACACAAAACCTGTTCAAATGGTCTGCTGTGTGGTACTTAAGGCTGATGAGCATTGCATGTAATGATGGCTTTGGGTCTTCTCCCAGGGGCCTGGGTCAGACCTCTCCTTATATTAAACAAGAACATTGTCACTAAGTCCATGGTGTGTGAATTGGACCCTTAGATGTCAGTGCAGCTAAAATTTTCAAAGGACAAGGACTCTGGGGAGAAGAGCATTTATTAAACCTCTTCAGTTCTTCATTCTGATAAAGAACAAATCTTCAATGTAATAAAAAATAGTTCAATCTTTTGAAAAGATATACTGCCACAATCTCACTTACTTAGAAGTTCGGCATACTAGCTGTTAAAATGGATTCCAGCAGCCCTCCATGCTTTTGTCCAAAATTTCCAAAACTTGCCTGCCCAAGAGCCAAGTTAGGATCCATACTCAGGAAATGTAAATATGCTGTTATACTTTTCTAAGCTGCCAGGAAAGTTTGTAAACCTACTTTCTAAAGTACACCACTCGACAGAGAATGCTGTGTCCTGTTCAGAAAAACACACACAATACTTTCTCTTTAAAAGAGAAAATTTGGAAAGGGACATGACTTACAGAAAATTTCTTAACCTTTTTAACCAGAGTTTTCAGGTGGACTTTAAGGTTACAGCACACCCCTGCCTGACAGACAGGACTTCAGCAGTAAGGGAAGCCCTATTCCAGCTCTCACATGCAGTGTGGTCCAAGCAGTGCTGCTGCCTTAGAGCCAGCATTAGCACTGGGTGGTCCTCTCTGTGTCCCATGGGACAATGCTGAAATATAGGCCTTTTAACATGTCTGTTGGCACGGTTTCTCGAACAGTGTAAAGCTACCAGGGGTGTGGGGGGAAATTCTATGCTTCAGTTATACAGGCAGTAGGAGGAAAGGAACTGCTAAGAGTGATCATAAAGCAGGATAAGAATTAGACTCTGACAGTGGACGATGTTATCAGAAAGCATATAGACCTCAGCAAAAGATTTGTGTGGGGTAATTAATTCCTGTGGGGGTGTCCCTTGCAACCAGGTAAAGCTTTTACTTTTTGAGTATTTCAGAAGTGCTCTAGATTAACTTAAATCTAGCACTGACACAAGGAGTAAAACTTATATTGATTTCCAATTGATGTCATTAATATGTGATCAGAACATGACCAAGCATCTCCTCACAGTCCTACTTGCCCATTGTACTCCTACTCTTAGGGAGACTTATTTTTCAAAAGCAGAACCCTGCAGAGCAGAGACCACCACTGCTGCCTGAACAGAGAGGGCAGCACACATATGGTGAGTTCTTCAGGACACATTCAGTAAAGCTCAGGGAGGCTCCACTTCATGACATAGACACCCAGGAGACCTCATGCATGACTGAATGCTGAAGAATGCATTGAAGAATGCAAACTATTACAGTATGAACTGAGATTTCTTCTGCAATAGTGTCTTACAGGGAATTACAAGGTCATACTGCACTCACCTTGCTTAGAGGAAAACTTTTGATCCCAGAATAGGTACTGACAAAACCGAGGGGCATTGCCTGCAGCAGGTAATGCGTGTACTGTAGTCTCATGATTGTAACACACTATGAGAGTCTTGGATATGCTAGTCCAACATAAACAGAAAATAAAGAAAATGAGAACAGGACCATCTCTGTTAAAGAGAAGGTAGAGCCTTTTCCCAAGCAAGAAATTATGCCCTTACACAAATCCCAGACAGAATAAAACCGCAGAATTAAAGTCTTCTTTTGGGGATTTCACTTTTTTCTTCACCATCCCAAAGACACCAGATCTCCAAGAAGGCAACTTAAAATTTTAAAAATATTCTTCCTCACTACCATTTCTTGACATTTCAACTAACCAAAAAAAATAAGTCCTTCTATGAAAGCTGTATCATGTGGTATTTTTTTCCTTCTCTGATGAAATATTTTTTCAATGAAATAGAGTGAAACCTGATGAAATGCAGTAGTGAAATGCACATATTTGAATATTAAGTGTATTTTATTTGGGAATCCCAATTTCGTTTGAAATCAGTGTTGTTAGTTTTATTATATTAAAAAAATCAGGCAAACTGTTTCCTAAACTATACTTGTTTCCTAAAAATGCAGACAAATGCTGTGCAAGAATTCCTTAACACTGACATGAAAGCTGTCAGAGGAGAGAAACTATCTTTAAATCACAAAATAACTTATCAGACACCACCACACAGAGCCTGTTTGAGTTTATACTGCTGTACTGCTAACAGTTTCCACAACTGTGGATCTTCTGAGTGACAAGAGCAGAGTTGGGCCAAAATGACAAAGGTAGCTGGAGACAGACCTGGACGCCTGGTAGTATTTAAAAAAATAAATGGTTTTGGTGTCTAACTCCCAGTGAGTTGATTAGTCATTTTAAGTAGTCTCCACCTCCAGAGGAAGGGACATGTTAGAAGTTAGCAATCCTCTAACCCTTTTGCAGTGGCAGAACAGAGCTGAGTAAACCATCTTAAAAGCATTACAGGTGAAATACAGGATCTTGCATGGCAGAACATCCTCATCAACAGCAAAGGGATGAGCAGATTTCTTTGTTGTACTGAGAAGGTACGAGGTCACAGTGAACATGAAGTTTTTGCTCATTTTCCTGCTTTATTCTGGAGGCTTTTCTTATGTAGCCTCCATTTCATGTAGGTACTAACCCTGGTGTGAAGACAACCTAAAGGTGCACTTTAAAAGAATTTAACAGGTTTATCCCAGCACCAACATATCTTTTAGATATTATTAACTCCTGTGTGCACAAATGGTCATGTATAGTGGCATGCTAAAAGAAGATGACCCTACCCAAAATCATTTAAAATAAATCATGGGTATAGTGGACTTAGGCTGCACAGCAGATTAATTCTCTGGTTTCACAGTTCACATATATGCAGCTTATTCAGGTATTATTTGACATTAAATTATAGTCATTTAGTCAGATCCATACCTATTTGTTTCCTTTCTGAATTTGGCCCAAATACATTTAAATACTAATAATGAAGGATTCTGATAGTACATTTTTTTCAGAAAACTTAACACTGTAACTGCAAGAAGAAGACTAGAGGGGAAGAAACAGTTCTGAACAGTGACAGCAATTTATACACTCAGCTGCTGAAAGGCAAAGTAATGGCAATGAAAATATTTGGGACATAACTAGAGAGGGAAAAAAATGCATTTGGTCAAGATTGGAGTAGAGTTGGAAAACTAATGTGGTGTAGGGCCCACAGACAGTATATATCAGAACGGCTTTGCATATAGTGTAGTATGCAGAGGACTAACCAGAAAGATTATTTATTTATTTATACAAAAGACCCTTCATCACCAGCTGGATAGCTAAAAATGTTTAAACTTCCAGACATTCAAAAGAGCCCTACAGCCCCAAAGCTTTAAAATGAAATATAGAAAATTAACCTGACCATTAATCATTGCAGGCACCATGACTGTACAGGTAAAGTAGCATGCTAAATGACTATTTGCCTGCCTACAAGTGCAATCACCATAATTTTAACCCTAGCATTTAAGATGCTAGAACAGTGCATACCTCTTTCTTTCTTCCTAGAAAAGAGCTCTTATATAGTCTGCATTGGTTGCACTTTCCTACTTTGTAAACAACAGCAGCTCCAAAGGCTTTACAGCAGATATACTTGAAAGGTATTGAGGGAAAACCAGATATTGCAGTCAGCTTTGGAACAGAAAAAGATTGCCCTCCTTCCCGCCCGTAAGCGAGCAGGAGCTTTCTTTCTGCATTTCTACTCCTCTGCTCCCAGATGGGAGACTGACCTTTGTCCTCCCTTACAGACCACACTCAGTCACTGACATGGGGAGCTGGTGACTGCTTCTTTCCTCAGGCTCTGGATCATGACAGTGAAAGGAAAAAATTGTTGAGCTATTGATGTTACTGTTCTGTTTATGTGTACTTCTATCAGTTTAGAAAGCGGAACTAGAAGAACACATCGATTTTGATCTATTATCTGTTGTGAAAGGCAGAAACAGTCATAAGAACTGATAGGAATGGTGATACTATAGATGAAAGAGTGTATCAGAAATGGAGACTCTAACTTCTTTTTTTTTTAATAAGTGAGCTATATAACTCTGCAAGTAAAGACATTGTTTGGGGTGTGGGAGGATTGGGAAACAAAGACTGCGAATTGATACCTTCCTCAAAATACTCTACAAAACTCATTCTGCCTCCAGCTTTATAAAGAAAGAGAGAATTAGAACTGATTGGAAAAGGATAATCTTGGAGGGAACCCCCTCACACACACACAATTTCTTAGATTCATTTTCTACAGTAATTTTATCCTTCTACTCCTAAAATCACTAAGAGTTTCACAGGGCATTGAAATCCCTCTATATTTTTAATATCCACATTAATGAAATATTTTAAATTAATATTTTATGGTAAAAAGCAGATAGGCAAGGTCAGCTAAAAATTACCTGCAAGGCATTATCTGCCTCCATTCCTCCCTTCAGCTCTTCAAGTCCGCTCTGCATCTTCCCTGGCAAAAGGCTTATTCCTGTTTTCCTCACAGCCATGACACAGCAAATGTTCCGCCAAGAACAAATAACCGCGCGCAGTGGTGGCTGTTCCGAAGCACAGGGCAAGTGTGATACAAAAACATTTCTGTTACAGCATAAGATTTGTCATGCCAGTATAAACCTTTGTGTGGAGAACTTTATCTGCGCTTAGTGTGAGCATGTAAAGCAGACATAAGTAAATGAACTGGCACAAGACAAATGTCAGTGAAGTTAGTTTAAGAAATTTAAGCTGATCCAAAATGAAACATGCGCCCTTTGGACTTCCCTGCTGTAGGATATTTGTGTAGCAGATTTGCATCTTAATTTTAAAACCAAACTTAAATGTTTGATTTGATTTTCTCTTTGTTTTTGATTTTCTCTTATTTGATTTTCTCTTTGTTTTGCCATGGACTTCAGCAGGCGGCAGAGAAGCCCCAAGTGGCTGTGACTGTGCCTCGCCCAGGCAGCTGAAGAGTTTGCCTGTGCTGACAGGGCTTTGGCCAGTGCAGTGCCACAGCCACTGCCACTGACCTGCCTCTTACTTTCTCTTGTACGTTGTTTTTTTTATCTGCCAGGAAACAGAGGAACCTGGTCACTCTCAGTGTGTTCATAATGATACTAATAAATCAGATGAGCTTCATTTGAGTTGCAAGGAAAGGACTACAGTTTTGCTATAAAAGTTTATTCATGCTGACGCATTTTGAAGATTACTCTGCCAGAAGGGGTTTTACTTTGTCTACGGATCTATGCTATGAGGCTAGAAATAATGACTAGACTGTGGCTTCGCTCCATGGACTCAGTATTGGTACTCAGCTGCAATAGAGTAGAAATAAGACAGAGCACCTTTGGAAGCTCAGAGAAGTATGTGGAAGAAGCAGTTTTCTATAAACCTATACTGTAAACAAAGTCAGATGCCTCCATCTCTCTGCTTAATCACCTGACCAGGAAATTTGGGAAATACAATGACATTTCAAATTCTCCTCTCTAGCCAACCCACCTGACCAAGTCTTACTTCATCATCTGCTTATCATAAGCTCAATATTCTGACAAATACTAGGACACACACCCACACATAGCATCCAACATCACAGAACATCAGAGATGGTCCATGGAGCAGTTACCTTACTGTAGTGGATACACAAGAGGGTTTTTTGCTGCACAAGGCAGCATGTTCCAGCTCCCATGTTTGCTCACTATATCCTGTATATTTCTGCTAGAATAAAGTTCCTCTTCATTCCAGGCAGTGGTATGAAATGCCTAGTGGTCAATAAAATCCTTCACAGCCTGTGGGATGGCCACCACCGTTACAAGGTGCCAGATGGACTGATCTGTCACAGTTTCAGTTGAAAAGGAAAAAACATACCCTTCATGTAATGATGTTATACAGGATCCTCCTTTGATGTACACAGTCTGATGAATTAAGGGTTTTCTTCTCAGACTTATGCAGTTTAATGAATATTTTCCTGTTTATCAATAGCAGCAGTGTTAGGTTAAGTGCTATGAGCTGCCTTTACAGGCTCAGAAGTAAGAGAATGGCATAAAACTTGATGCACTACATTACAGACTTTCTCCTTTCCCAGCAGGTAAACTATTGAATTATGAAAGACATGATGGGATTTATTTTTCATGTTCCATTATAAAATGCAACATGCTGGAATAAGGCTGACCTTGAGGTCCCTTTGCCAGTTCCAGATCCAGTTTCTCGTGGTTGTTCTCTGCCAGATAAGTGATGAAAGTTGTCAGTCGTGCCTCAGAATGCAGGTCTGATCCTTCCTTTCAGAACAGACATATGTTTATGGTATCTGCCATCTGACTCTGTAGATAAGCAGTAAGTGAGGGGGTCTTGAAGCCTCCAGAAGCCTTGGCCATGTGCAGGCAACTCTGGGCAATGGGAACAGGAGCACTCTCTGTGCTGGCTGGAATTTCCTTTTTCAGGAGTTGCAGCTGGCACTCTGGGCCTCCCAGAGATGATTGCAATGAAGTCCTTTTTCCAGACTAAATAATCATGTTAATATAAGCAGCTCTCTCAGAGGCTTGAATATTTTTAACAAGATTCTTTTGATTTAAATCAAAAAGGCCTCTTACCTCTGGCTCTTACCTCTGGCTTTTCCAGAAGCACAAAAAGGCTTGTGGGACTTTCAGGAAAGCATTAAAAGGAGCTACTGCTATTTCTCTCTCTCCCCTGATCTCACTCACAAATGTCTTTACCATTTTCTGTGGGTTTAGATGAACCTTCCTGCAAGCTCATCAGTTTCAATAAAAGTTTCACCTGCTATATGAAAGAGACTATCTCATGGAATTGAGCAAGATTTGGATCAAGTCTCATGCATTTTTTAAGTGGCTAGTTCTTTACCAATGAGCTTCACAAGCTGTATTTGAAGTTTTTCACAGTCTATAAAGACTTCCTTGCAAAACACTGGCAAGCACAGGAGCCTCTTGAGGAACTTCAGTGCTACTAAAGGAAAGAAACTTGTGATAAACTACATTAGAGGATGTTAGGTTTTAGTTTTGACCTGAATTACATAATTTTAGGATCTTCCTCAATAGTTATTTCTTTAAAAAGGTATCCTCTATCAGTAAACACTCAGAGATGCCCCCTTTAAGCTATTTATTGTAGGAGCATCTGTGGATGCAGTTCTTGTATTTCAGCAGAGGGACCTTTTTGACTGATCCTGTGCATTATGTGAAGTAAAGACACAGAACAGCTAGATATGCCCTTCTTCAGGTGAGCTGTGAAGCAGAGCCACTGGCCACTGCGGGCAATAATTAAGCAAACTATCTCTTACTAGCGAAGTATTTTAAAAGTCCTCAAAGTCTGACAACTGCTGTAGTGCTCAGCATCCTAACAGGAATTGAGTATGAACTGCTAGGTTCCATATAAAAACTGTGTATAACCATCTTGGCAGTTGATGACCTAAGCATTGCACAGAAATAGTCATAGGATTAAAGTTTTTATTCTCGAATGTTAAAAGTATAAACTGGGTTCTTACCTTTCCAAATTCCTGAAGCACTGCCAAGCACTGGTTTTTTTTCACACTTCTATTGATAATATGGTTATATATCTGCTGCACTGCAGTAAAAGGTGAAGTAATTATCATATAGTGTTTATCCTTCTGTTTTGCAGTACTATGAAGCTCAACTGAAGGGTAATCTAAATGCATGAAAGACTACTGACATACAAAATCTTGCTATTACTTTCAGGACAGAAGAAAGACAAAAGACACGGCAGTACATAATTTGTTAAACACTCTGGCTTCCATGAAACCTCACAATCTTCTTTTTATATCTAGAATTTCTGATAAGCCATTCCTTAAATCCATTCTGTTTAGCACTTATGCTTGAACCCCGATATGTTTGCTTCTCTAGTATCCTAAAGAGGCCAATCTGTGCTAACTATGGAAATTTCATCTTATCCCTTATCACCAGTACAAAAAAAACCAAACCAAACCAAACCACAAAACAAAACAAAACAAAACAAAAGGTAGAGAGCCATTTCAATTTCCTTTCCCCAACAGACGTTAAACAGCATTTCTATGTATTTTGAGTGGTTAGTGCCGATACTTGGTTTCAGAAGATGAATGCTCACCCATACACAGGATTCAATTAACATTCTTTTATGACTGCATCCATATTATTCTTAACGAGCAGACTCCTTGGTGAGAGTGAATATTTACCTCATGGCATTAAATACACAGTTTTCTACCACAGTCATTAATGATCATACAGCAAATGATCACCCCAATACCCTGGCTACATTCCAGTTCGAGTAATTATATTCTGCCTCTCTTAATTTCCTTTCGAGAGTAATTGGACCTGATAACAGTCTTCACTTGTTACCCTAAACTGCTCTGTAGCCTGACCACATCTCAAAGCTTCAAGGATTTAATCACAGCTCCCAATAGGTGAAATATTGATAGATGATCTCTCTGCTCATCCCATATTTCTATCATATACAAATCCATTAATTATTGTAACATCATCTAACAAATTCAGCTCTGCAGGTACTGTAGACTATAGTATCTGTGTATTGCTAGTTGCCTAAAGACATGTCAGGAGCTTAAATGATCTCAGAAACTTATGAACTCATTGATTTTAGAAAGCTGATGATATAAAACTGCTGTACCTCTGACTTTGTCTACATTAGTGAGCCATTAGGCACAGTAAGAGCAGAGCAGCAGGACAGTGCAGTTGCCTGTGAGGGCTCTACATTTAGACTGCATGGGATTCGGCATTTTACTTCAGAGTATATTTAGTTTGATATACTAGACTGGGCATGCCAAATCCATGTGGTCGAAATGTATGCTATGGATCTCTTTTGCCCCTGAAGGGATTAAAGAACCACTGGTGTGCACTTGAAGTAGAACTTCTGGTTTACTTTCCTTCACAAGGAATACAGTTCATGTGCACCAGAAGAGCAAATCAAATCAGCACAGGATAAATGGGAATGATAGAGAGATTTGCTGCAAAGCTGCTCTCCTCTAATGCATGTTAACATGGCTGGGGATCCACTGCACACTGAAATGGATTGTCATCTATTCAAGGGCTGTTAAAGGGCAACAGATTTTAACTTGAGACTATTTTCTGACCAACAATGAGACCAGATAATAATAAGGAAACATGTTACGGACTCATAATATTCAAAAGGAAGCTTTTGGAGAGGAGAGAGGAAGAGACAGCATGCTTTAGTAGCATGGTAAGGGGTCAGGCTTCAAGAAAACACCCTTGAGCCCTAAGGAAACTGTTCCAGATGCTGAAAAATCTGAGAGACAAAACATGTAGGGTTTATCTGATACGTGCTGGTTTATTTTTGAGTGATTCCAGAGAGACCAAGCAAAGAAGCAGTGCCATTACCCATTTGTACCACAAAGCAGTTGGAAGATGGAAGAATTCTCAATATGGTAGGAACTGCCAGCTGGGATGGTGGATGGGGGTCCCAGAGTGACCCTATGGGGTGACTCAACTATTCAAAATACTGCATCTCCATAATATAAAAAAAATCTTTAGTATCATGAGGAAGCAACGAGAAAAGGTTTCTTTCCTTTCTGATTTAGTTAAATTCTAGATCAACTTTAAAATTATTTAAGTGTAAAATAATTCTGAGAAGTTTTCATTTAAGCAAACATCTACCAGAAAGGAAATTAAAAGCACTGAAAAGGTGTTACCACTTTGATCCCTCTGTGGGGAAAAAAATCCCAACAAAATCACCTATAGCTTTTTTTTTTTTTTCCCTTTATTTTTCTTTTTAAATATTCCCCCAGAAAAAGAAATATAACTACGCAGAGAGATTGATCCAGTCTGGGTTTTTAGTTGAAATGTACCCAGCAGTTCTCTGCATGCACCATATATCCCAGCAATTTATTACATGATGTGAAAGTCTCTCAGAAAATAAATAGCTTAGAGACACCAGTAGCCAAAAGCTGAGGTGTTCTAAAATGAGCATTAATCTGGAAGGAAAAGGGTGACTAGCTGAAGACTTGAAAGCTGTGTTTCAGATATGTGTGCGGTTCTTAGGGAAGGGCACGTTCAAATTCTTGTGAAATATGCCATTTAGCACTTGCTGCTCTCCAGTCACATTCTTTCACTTCGCTGTTTATATTTACTCACCTTTTTCTGCCTTCTGATATTTGCCATAGCTTTATAATTTTCAGTTTGCTTCACTGACACCTTAAGTGCAAACACTGTGTGATCAAGTAAGATGTGGTCAGGAATATGACAAGGAACATGGTGTCCTAAGCCAGGAGTTATCCTGAGGAGCCAGGGAAGATCTGAATTATTTCAGTAGCCTTCTCTATATCCCTGCCACACTGCAGATCACAAGAGTGAGGTGAGGCCTTTCGCTGTTAATGTATTACCAGGTAGGAAACATCTTCCTTACCCCAGGATGTGGGACTGGAAGGGTACACCCAAGTCATCCACAATGATCCCTGCAATGATGTCAGAGATATCCAGTGACAGAAGGTTCCTCAGAACAAGTCCACATCCTCAGCCAAGTATTCCCCAGGATAAATAAGAGCTATAATTAAAAAAACAAAACAAAACAAACAAACAAAAAAACCCAAAACACAAAAAAAACCCCAAACCCCCCCAAAACAAACAAAAAAACCCCCAACGTATCACAGACAGACAACTGAATCAGAGGTACCATGAACACCATGTCTCACTGTAGTAACAGACGACTTACTGAATTAAACTTCCTAACCATTATAGAGAGCAACTGTGTTCCACCCTACAGAATAAGCAAAGGAAAATCCAGCTTTAAATGGAACAAAAAATTCTTATTGCCCAGAAAACCAGTGATCAGTTTAATTCTGAGGATGCAAGTAGAACATGTTGATCAGACAACCTAAGTAATGTAATGTCCAACCCATGCCTTGGACGAAGTGACTTCTCTGATCCAAATAAATCTGCTACAAGAGAAGAACAAAGACAAGCTACCCCACGTGGTATGAAATAAGCTGTCTCTTGCCTCAAGGAAGGGAAGGCGAAATAGGGTAACTATATAATGAAACGGTGCTCCATCTGCCTGTCTTTTGTCCTGCAGTGCAAAGTCTATTCATTACTCCATCAAAATTAGAAAACAAAGGTCTAGGTGTCAGTAGCATTAAAATTATGTTTCTCTCAAAAATTATAGGTTGCAGATAACCATGGAAAGTGGCTGCAGTGCTTAGTAAGGGTCTTTAGCTCTGGCAAAGACACCTATGCTCAACCAACTGTAGCTGCCCATTATCGTCTAAGAGGTGTTGAAGTCCTGTCCATATTTACAGGCTTTCACTAACAAAACTGTGCCCAATGGCTGGGGATCAGCTGCTCATTCAGGGCACGTAACCCTCTGGGGGGTGGTGGGGTTTGTGACTGGTCCTCTCTGTCACCCTTCTGAGCAGGGGTCAAGCTGTTGCCAAATTGTTGCATTTCTTCCAAAAGATACGGATGAACAGACAAGGGCGAACATGCTGTTTTGTAAATCCCACACTGATTATTTTAATGACCATGGGCCCTTCTGGAAACCTTGTGGGGGGTACAGAACATCACAGATGCGACAGGAGCCCAGCAGCTGACTAAAAGCAGTCCTGGGGGACCCACTTATTCATGGACAGATGCATATGCTAACAACAGACAACCCATCATCCTTACTGCCATCACAAGTTGTAACTATGAGGACTCAAGGTAAACCCCAGCAGTATTCAGTCGTAATTCCCAGTCAATGGGAATTGTCCTGATTAAACTGAGAGTGCAGCTGATCGAGTACTTGAAACTTCACTTAAAAGCAAATATTGACATGGTTTAAAGGGATTAACTAAAATCATTGGATTCTTGTTAAAAACTTTGAGATTAAAAAGAACCTTTTACAAAGTCTTTGCAGTGTTTTGAGATGTTATTTCCTGTGATAAAATGGAAAAAGGGGAAAATTTGCTCTAAAAGTATATGAAAATCTCATGTTCCTAAACATTAATCTTTAAATGACCATCTCTCATAAAAACCCACATCAAGTAGCTCTCTGTGTGACTTATTAATGGATGGTGGATGATGTCACACTGGCAGCAAAGAGGTAAATAGATTCAATTTCCCAAACTCATGTTCTTTAGTGTTTGTTACCAACATGAAGTTTTTGGTCCTGAATTTTAATTGCTTGGCTACTTTTATTTGTCCTAAGTACAGAACATTTTGCTTTTCCACATCAGTCACACCATGTGTACAATGGGAATAATACCTATAATATCAGCTACAGAAAAGATTTATAGGGATGGATGGATGGATCAAGGCCTTGCCACACACTCCTGATCTCCAGCAGGAAGCCCAAGTGGCCATCTCAGAGCCCACGATTTAGCCAACACCAGAGGGGGAGGCTTTCCCCCTGCTTCGTGGTGGGATAACCCCCACAGCAGCACTGTGCCTGACCCTGCACTTATCTCCCGATGGAGCTGGAGCCTGCTGTCTTCCCGCTGCCGGTATCAGCTCCGCCCAGGCGATGCGATAGCCATAGCGAGGAAGAAAGAGTGTCCCTTGCTCTGCCTCCCCTCAGCAGCAGCCGGCACAGCCAGGGAGATGCTGGCCCTGCCAGCTCCAGATGCATACACAATAAACCACAGCACAGGCTGATTGCTGGGGCTGGGGAAAGAACCTGGGCTATTAAACAGTGAAAGTACAGATAATAGTAGATAGATACCAATATTACAAAACTCTTTGAATTCAAGACAAAACCTCAAAAAGCGCTCCCAGTTTTCTCTCAGCAAAAATCTGAGAATTAAATCTTTGACTTAGTAAACTCTTTCCTTTAGCAAAGCAAATTTAAAAATGCCACAGTGATGAACAATGTAATAAAAAAAAAAAGCCATCATATTATTCTTGAATGAGGCTTAATAAAAATCAAATAAAAGCAATTATCTGAATTTTCAAGAGGATCACTTCTTCCTTCCCTGAGGTACAAAAGAGAATGAATTCAGGAAATCATTAGAATCAGAAACTGGTGCTGCACAACAGAGCCAGTGTTTGCTGTACAAAGACAAACAGAAATCTCCTCCCAGGCTGACAGGCTCCTTACTAAAGCTGTTGGAGTGGAAATTCCACCTATAGGTGAAGAAGGGTAATTAAAGAGGCACAAGAATTTCTTTGTAGTAGGGCTGGCTTTTCTACTCCAGAGCAGGCTTCGTCTTCTCAAGTATTCATATTCTTCTTTACTCATACAGAAAGAAATCGGACACCTCACAGTGTCTGGAGCTGCCTATGGATCTCTCTGAGCAGGAACATGTGAATTAACACCTAGTAGCACACACCATGTAGCACTTGCTGCCCTCCTTTACTCCTGTGTAAACCCAGAGGGCTCGATTTATCCTTTCCTTCCACCTATTTCAGCTGTCTCACCTGATGGAGAGCAACATACACTTCTCAGTTGGAGAGTGAAATTTAAATTTTTTGTGATAATGTGTTGATTTCAATGACATTTTAAAAGGCAAAGGGTATAAATGCATTATTTCAATTCTTAAAATTATTTTGATAAGAGGCAACATTCCATGCTGACTCATTTCAATTTCTTTTGATTCCAATGTTATGATACACTAAGTATTGCAATATTGATATTACTGTTGAATATTTTGACAACAAGCATGTTTTTCCAAATATTCATGAGAAATCTGCAATGCTCTAACTGTTTTTTTCTTTCCACTCTAAACAAGAACAAATTCTGAAGTAGAAATCTTACCATCAAACTAAAATGTGTAGCTAGATTAGATATATACCACTTGGGAGCTGGACTCAAAGCAGTCCACTGACTTCAGAGGAGCAGCTTTAGCTTGCAGCCTTGTTCCAGGAAAGGAGAAGTATGTCCTCTCTGTTATCAAGCATCACCTGTGGATGGTAAAAAAACACTTAAAAGGGGCAGATATTACCTGATTGATTGATATTCATAAATTCTCTGACTTCTGTGGAAGGAGGACAGCTGAAATTGGATGCCACATTTTCACTGTAAATGTCTCACGGCTTTGCTGTATTCTTAGCTCATTGAGGGCTTGATTCAGTCTTGCAGAAATGGGTCCTTACATACCTCACAAAATACTGTCACTTCTTCTGTGAGTCTGAATCTTGCTCTGAAGTGAAACTCCATGGCTGATCTTTGGCAACCCAACAGTTAACAGAGTAGACATGGCTTTAAAATGTACGAAGAAAAACACAAGAACAAAAAAAAAAAAAAAAAGACAAAAAGAGAGAGACAGGGAAAAAAGAGCCTCTGATCCTAATTTTGCAACAAATTGTATGTAAATGGTGCCTCAGAGAAGGCATTGGGCTGCATGAGTTTCCCTATTTTGTATATCTTGGGCCTTCACTTCATGTCACAAAAGCAGAATGAAAAAACTGAAATGGAGGGAAGTTTGACTCTGCTCCTATTGATGCCCTGTGGGATTCATTGTTCAGCTTCCCTGAAAAGAAAGCAACAGCCTTCTTGTTACATATGTTTTATAATACTTGGAATTTAAATACTGTTGGGCCAGACTGCTGGGTGTTTTGGCATACATTTTCCCCAGAGAAATAGCTACATTCTTCAGTAGTCTCAACAGCAAAAAAGATTGAGAATTGCAGGCTCTTCAAATTAAAACAGGAAAAATAATCTCACTACAGGTGTCTAAATATTACATGAATTCCATGAATTCAGTTTGGGCAAGATGTGTCTTCCACATACCTATAAAATAGAAAAAAGATTGTTCATATACTTGAAAAGATCAGTCACTTCTCTCTACCCTTTCCTCCAGATCAATTTAAAACAAGAGAGGATGGACGTTTAATATCAGACTAAGGGACTGTTTTATCACTTTTTTGCTTTTTTCCATCTCCATCATTTTTGACAGAGATGGATGGTTATTCTGCTTGTCTCTTTCCTGCCCTGTAGGGACAAAGTCTCCCTTCAGTCCCCAAGGCCTGATTCTAAAATATCATACAAGGAGGCAACACTGAGGAGAGGATGGGCTTCATTAGCAAGAATTGCCCATAACTGGGATTTCTCTCACCTACGCAAACGATGGGGCAGTACAGGTGGCATAAGAATTCACACTTTCTTCTCATTAAGATTTCTTTTAGCAAAGGTGCCTTGTGATTTCAAGACTTTTATGAAACTACCTTGTACTCCACTGATCTCATCTTCAAGTCCTACTAAACCATTTTAGAACACAATGTTGATGGTGTCACTGGTAACCTCTGCATATGATATTATGGAGTCTGAATTGAAGTAACTGGTTCCTAGCTTCCATCCACAAGTTTTATTCAGTATTTAAACAAAACGCAATAGTAGCAGCCATACAGTGTGTACTATATGTGCTTCCAGGTGAGTTCAGGAACTTTTCAGGTTTCTAACGGTGAGCTCCAAGTAGTAAGAAGTGGTCTTGAAGTCACTTCTACATCTTGAGACTATTTTGGCCCTTACCCAGCATATGGGGTTTAGCTGCTACATGCCAGTTTCCAAAAGGAAAGAAAAAAATAATCCAGAAAATAAATATAGAAAAGTGGTATTTGCATAAAGAATTTCATCAAAAGTCAGAAAGCCATTAATTCAAGTCAAACTTGCTGCATGAGCCATTGTTTAAAACAAATCACTCACAAAAAAAATGTAGTCATTAGCAGTAACAGGAAATCAAACAGCTGCTGTTTCAGTGTGTATACTGGAAAAATATGTATGTATAAAGATTAAATAAAATAAAGCCCCACAGCTAAAGAAATGGCTTAAATGATTACTTTTCTGCTTTCAGATTTTCAAGGGCAAGGGAAAGTGGAACAAGTGTAATTTCACTTGGAATGATAGTGTTATTATTCTTCTTTAAAAGAACAAGCACAGTAAACAAACTACCACTAGTACACTTCCCTCTGTAGCCATATATTGTGGTACAGCAACTAGAAAATAACTGCACAGCTTTGGCTCACACCAGGGATGAACTTATGGGGCTGTCCCTGCCCTGCAAAGGGAAAACTCCACAGAGAGTTCATAGGAGGTTAGTAAGGATGACATCTCAGGTGGTTTAGGTTCCATTTAAATGATGATGACTCAACACATGGATTTAAAATTCGCAGAAACTGTTGCCGACTTTTTGGAACAAGGCACTTCACAACGCAGTTTCCCTGTCAGAAACGGGTTCAGGTACAGGTTCCGGTCAAGTAAATCATGATGCCCAGATTTGCAAGAATATCTTCTGTTGCTGAATGTTTGGGTTTCAAATATCCAGTAAAGGACACCTCCACTGTGGTTTGAAATAACCATGGTTTGTATATTCCAACAGTCCCTGCTAAATAACCTGCTGTGTCAGCATTTCTTGTGTGAGGATCTCAGATCAACCAATTCATTTCACAACCATCACCATACTGGGAAAGCAACAGTGACATTTAGGTAATATGAAGAGAAGAGCTCTGTGGTTGCACCAAGCTTGACATCACTAGTGCTGCAGCTCACAGCTGGGATATGAGATATATAAAAGGATATATATGGATAATATTAGCAGATACCATAAATGCCTTCAATTCACTAGGTCTTTAAAAAATCCCTAGGGCCCAGGCAAATTAATTTTTCTCCTTGTGACATGTAAATCTTCCTCAAACAGAAGTATTAGGCTTTTCCAGTCTATGTAAACGTATTTGGGCAGCATCAGGTCCACGGGACCTTGCTGGATTGCAGGCTCACTCAGCTTGGGTAGTCCTTTTGCTGGAAGCAAGTGTTTATCATACAAGTTGCCACTAGACATAAACATCCAAGAGAACTTCGGTCCTGCATTAGCACAAGCTAAAGCTCTAACTTAGCCTCCCAATGCTGCTATACAACAAAGACAAGCTGAAATAAATTCCCTACAGATACACAGAAAATGCGCTCCAGCTGTAACCCACCTCATCTGCTTTCCATTCATGCCCTCAAACCCCATATTCCATGGTTTTAGACATCCACCATCCATTATCTGAAGAACAGATTCATTTACTGAAAAATTAAAGGAAATTAATATAAGACATCACTGTTTTAGCAATACTTCTTTTCTCACAAAGACTGTATTTGTACTCCTACAAGATTCTCAATTAATAAAAAAACTGTACTGCAAATTGAAAATTTTAAAATTACACCTTACCTTTTTTAATCCCTGAGAAGCATAAGTTTAGGAATTTTTATTAAAATAGGCAATAAAAACCTTGAAAATATGTCTATTATTAGAAACAAAGTTGAAAATACTCTGTCCCCAACAGCTTCTCTTGAGGGATTAAATATCACCAATTAAAAGTTGTGTTTAAAATAATTTTTACTAGATTTGATCAATTTTTATCACATAGCTACCTTTTTTCTTTCATTTTAGCTTTAAAACTGAAATAGTGTCTTCAAAACCACATTAAAAAAAAAGGCACGAGAATCACATGAAACTTGCTTAGAGTATTGGTAAAAATACGGTTTCTGGTTCAAGTGTAGTTCTAGTAATTTCTTTCTCTTATGTTTTAAGTAAGTGCTGAAACATGTATTAGTCTTATTCTCAGAAGTAGGGATTTGGACATTTGCAGCAAGAAGGGGTTGTATGGCTTCAGTTATCCTTTGTTTTGTTTTTAACACAGAGAACAATTGGCAGATTGCACATTCAAAACCAAGATTTTAAAAAAGCAACTAAGTTCCTGACAGCTACTCCAGCTCAGGAAGTATTAAAGAGAGAACTCATTATTGCCCCAGCTATGGCTGAGGAGTCAATTTGAAACAGCTGTACTAAAACCCCACCTTAAATTATCAGCTGGGTCCAACCCTGGGAGCTTTAGGGGAAGATGCAGAGGGCAATTCTGTAAGAGTCTCAAGGTTGTAGGAGATGGGTTTGAATTTTCTGTTATCCAAGTGGCTTATCTTCAGTCCTCCAGGTAAGGAGTGTATTTTGTGTTATGGTGGGGTACAGTAGAGGTAGGAGCTGTGAACATAGCGCGTTTTGACCTGTATGTATGAGGTTAGATTTTAATAAGTAGCACTGTGTGGTTGTGAGTCCTATAAATCTCAAAGTTTTGCTGCAGTTTCTGAGGAAGCTCTCTTTTGTGTCTTGGTTTAAGCTATTAGGCCTTGGTAGTTTAAAACTCTTGTGATTCTCTGCTGAGGTGTTTGCAAGTGAGGATGGGCAGTGTGTATGACCCAATGAGACTGTTGTTGTGCTGTGGGGACCAAAATGGAAGTGTGGGTGATGGTGTACAGAATATTTCTGCATTAAGTGCAGTCAGGCTGATGCATTCTAAGTCTTATGAATGCAAACACCTTTCAGTGGCTAAAAAAATGGGCACTTGACTTAAGCAATTAAGATCTCAAATATTGTGATTTGAAAGGGAAGGCTTTTTCATGTGAAATGCTTAGTAATGCTCTGAATTCATAGCACTTTACCTTGCTGTGCTTCTTGAACAGCCCCTTGTGGTCTTGGCATAAGGATAATGGGATTATTGTAGGGTGCTGCTCATGTTTGCTGTCAGAGGTGATTAAAAACAGCTGGACAGCGCATGTCCCCGTTTGCTGGTTTGGTAGGAGATGTGTGTTTCCAAAGCTGTATTTCCTCCATATGTCTCAAGTTGTTAATGGTGTAGTTAGTCTTGAGGTCCACAGGGCATAGCAGCAAAGCTCTGGTGAGCAGCTGCACTGTGGCAGGCTCAGCCAGGGGCTGTAGCATAGGGTGGTGGGGAGGGATGGATAGCTCCTTCCTGTTGCACCAGGGAAGTGTTTGCAGGAAGGTCTGGGTGCTCCCCAGAGGAAACCTGTAAGTTTGCATCTGAAGACACGAGGGGGAGGGGAATGGCTGAAGTCTTAGGGGAGGGGAAAAAGGGAAAAACCCCAAACCAAAATTCAGTGTACGAGTCCTGTGCTAAGGCAACACACCGTGCTGGGAGATCGATCTAAATCCAAGCAGTGTCAGGATATTTTCACTGACGTGTTCAGTGGAGTGTGATAAGGCCTCTGGGAGATGGAGCACACTGATAATACTAGCAAGTGATTACGATAGTAAAAAGAGAGCAAAAATTCACTTCTCTTGCTGTTCACTGATTAAATGGGAAAAGCTGGGACCTTAGGTGTAGAAAGTGGGGGAGTACTTGATTTTTAGTTTTAACCTACTATGAAAAACACTATGTGTTTGCGTTTTTTCTAGGTTTTTGTTTTTTGTTTGTTTGTTTTTTTCCCAAGTCTGATAAAAGACTCTGAAACAAACTGTACCTGCGCATGACAGCTGTATTTGATGATGAGGTAGTGTCCTCTATCAACTTATTTATATATAAATTTCTGTATTTTACTTAAGAAGCATATCCTCCTGGGCTTCTTCTGCTTCCCCTTTCCCACTGGGTTACATGACTGACACTTTTGCCATGACAAATCCATGAGTGTCTTAAAAATTTACCATGAAAACCCTGGAGCTTTAATTATTGTGCATTTACATAATTAGTGCAAATACATGCAATTACCATGTGTACCTACACAATTACCAGCTACAATGATGTACTAACAATCCTTATTAAACTTTAGTGGGAGAGGGATGCATTGATTGTGTGCACAAACAACATCTGCACTATCCTCCTTTTTTTTTTCTCTTGCACTTATTTGAAACAGCCGTGAGTGTTTGGGGAAGGGGGGTGGGGGTGTAACATGCTGAAAGCAGTGACATACAGAAAGTAGGTCAATAAGCTGTCCAAATTAGAGTTCTAGTGAAATGAAAACACAAGATGTACTTCCAGCAATGTTTCCAGGATGCCATAGCTTCTGCAGTTAGCACAAGGCTGACAGTTCTTGATTACTTATAGGTTAATTATCCAAATTGTGAGGTAGATGTGCTGCATCAGTATCTACTTTCTCTATCACATGTATCCTCTATCACATTTGTAGTTCACCTGAATAGAATTTCCAAATTTCTATCGGATCTGCACTCTTCTTCCAGTTACAAGTGTCAGCATGACTGGAGTCCTCACGACATGCCCCTTGGCTGCCATGTCAAGTTGAATGTCTACTACTGGGTGGGGGAGGGGGG